>PVIU01008697.1:0-81381 GCA_004026605.1 Ondatra zibethicus | reverse complement strand
TACCAGCTCTATACCAACACTATACCAGCTCTATACCAACACTGTACCAGCTCTATACCAACACTATACCAGCTCTGTACAACCTCTATACCAACACTGTACCAGCTCTATACCAACTCTATACAACCTCTATACCAACACTATACCAGCTTTATACCAACTCTATACCAACTCTATACAACCTCTATACCAACACTATACCAGCGCTATACCCACTTTATACCAGCTCCATACCAGCTCTGTACCAACTTTGTACAACCTCTATACCAACACTGTACCAGCTCCATACCAACTCTGTACCAACTCTATACCAACTCTATACAACCTCTATACCAACACTGTACCAACTCTATACCAACTCTATACAACCTCTATACCAACACTGTACCAGCTCTATACAAGCTCTATATCAGCTCCATACCAGTTCTATACCAGTTTTATATTAGCTCTATACCAGCTCCATACCAGCTCTATATCAACTCTATACCAGCTCTATACCAACACTGTACCAGCTCTATAACAGCTCCATACTAGCTCTACACCAGAGCTATACCAGCTCTATCTATACTAGCTCTATACCAACTCTATTCTAGCTCTATACCAGCTCTATACTAGCTCTATACCAGCTGTATACATACCAGCTCTATGCCAGTTGTATACCAACTCTATACAAGCTCTATATCACCTCTATACCTGCTCTATACCAACACTATACCAGCTCTATACCAGCTCTAGACTAGCTCTGTACCAACTCTATGTACCAGCTGTATAATACCAGCTCTATACCAGTTGTATACCATCTCTATACCACCTCTATACCAGTTCTTGGTTTCTGCCCAAAGGACCCAGCATCCTTCTCCATAGATGCTTTCTCGTTGTCATTGCCATTCTATTCACATTAGTTAGAAAATGGAAACAAACTAAAACGTATTTCAACAGATGAATGAGTAATGAAAATATGGTACACCTACACAACAGGATTCTATTTAGTTTTAAAGAAAAATTAAATCATGAAATGTTTAAGTCAATGGATGGAACTAGAAAATATACTCAGTGAGGTAACCCAGACTCAGAAAGACAAATGTTACAGTTCTCAGAATACTGATGGAAATAGATTAAAAACAAAAAAGTTTATTTTGGTTTATGATACAGGGAATACAGCCCAGCACAGTGGGGATGGCACCATGTTGGTTGTATTTTGAAGATGTGGTGGACCATGAAGGGGCTGGGTACATGGCAGCAGAAGTCAGGAGAGTTTGAAATGAACCTAGGACTGGGTTGTAGTCTTTAGCACGGTTTCTATGGCATTGTATCTTTAGGTTATGCTCAGAAAACTAGACTAACACCATCAGCTTGGGATCAAGTATTCAACCATGTGAGCTAGTGGGAATGATTTCATATTTAAACAATAGCAATAGGGAACAGAAACAAATAATTAACAGTCTACTCAGGCTCACATAAGTGAAAAGGTGGAAATAACCCAGCACGCCACAGCAAAAGGTAACCAATATGTGGAATATATAAAATACTGATAAATGTTACAGTGTGGATGACCTTAAAAGCATGCTAAAGGAGAGAAACCACATAAAGGTCATATATCTTATGGCATTTATTTGAAATATATAGACTAGGTAAGCTCAGAGACAGAATATTGATTTTGAGAGGTGGGCACTTAAAGGAGAAATAGGAGAAACTGCTTAACGCGTGAGGGCTTACACTGGAGTAATGGAAATATTCTGGAATTAGGTAGAGGTGGTGGTTGTGTAACACTGTGGATAGAAGTACCTCCAAAGCTCACATTCACACTACAGTAGTTGTTTTAACAAAGAGACCTCACAGCATGCTGCACTAATCAGGAGCCTACGTTAGTGGGAGAAGTCCCAGGACATTGTGTGCTCTTTAGAGAATCTCATTTTCATTAATTTGTCTGGTCTTTCCTATATCAGGCCTCAGGGATGGATCTTTTTGTGGTGTCCTGTCATCTATGCTGAGACTTCCATAGGTGACCTGGGGATCCTCTCTCCAAAGGGAAATGCTTGTCTCATGGAGCGTATGAGCTTCAGGGGAATTTTGGTGTGATGTGCAGCCCGACCTGTCAAGTAATTCATGCATAGCTAGTACTATGGCCTGCTTTTATAGGTCTTCTGCATGTTCAAAAGTTGGTAGCTTCGGAAGGGGCTTTAGGATCCACAGGGCTAGTGCCCCTCCTTTCGAAAATGGAGAAACTGAAGTTCAGCTGTAGTAGAAGCTTGCTTGAAATCTACAGAGATAGGAAACAGGTCAGCAGTTGTGTAGTGGAGGATTGTGCTCTAATGTTACAGTGTGTTTGGGTTGAGGAGTCTCTAGAATCCATGAAGGCACTGGTTTTACCATGTGAGTTTGCCAAAAATCACAGACTCTGCACCTTAAGTAGGTGACTTATATGATAATATCCAATTATATTTCAATAGAGTTTATGTTACTTTGAAAAATCTTGGATTTGGGGCAATGTCTCCTTGGGTATGGTGCTTACTGGGCAAGCACAAAGACCTGAGTTCAGATCCTCAATGCTCTCATAAAAGCTGGGTGTGCTGGCATGCACCTGTAACCCTACGCTCTTTGTATGGGAGCACGTGAGGTAGAGGCAGACCAATCCCAGGGGTTCACTGATGAAACAGTTTAGCTGAAAAGAGGAGCTCCAGATTCATAGGGACGCTTCACCTAGGAAAAATAAAAGGGTGGGGGAGCAATAGAGGAAGAGAGCCAAAAATTGAAGTCGGACCTTCATAGGTTGACGCACAGGCAAGCACATCTATACATCCACATGCACGTGCATACACACACACACACACACACACACACACACACACACACACACACACACACACACATTCACCAGTGCATGTGTGTGCTGAGTGGCAGGTTAACTCATCAGCTAGCCTCCCATTATAATGACCTTCAAAATGACCCTTTATCAAGGCATCTGTGTCTTTTGCTAGAACCAGGCATCTACATTCACTTTTTAAATTACTTGCTTCTGAGACAACTTCATAAGTCACTCCCTAAAATATTCTCCTCTGGACTTCATTACGAATCATCTTGGTTGGTCTTATGGGTAGATCCACTGTGTGGCATGAAGATGCTACCATGGTTACCTAAAGTAAAGTTACCACAAGTGTTACCTAAAGGCCTAGTTACCAGGGGCTGCTCCCCTAGAGGATTAGTATTGGGAGGTGTTGTGGGAGTGGATGCCTGTAGAAGGTCTAAAGGTCACTGGGAATGTGCACTCAAGAAGCTCTGGGACTGTAGTCAATTCTCTTTCGCTGTGCGTCTTGGCTTGAGACCTGTGACCCTCCTGCCATGATGTCCCCCCCCTGACCCATTGGCCACCTGATTTTAAATTTCAACCTTTGAAACTTTAAGTAGAAATTAATTTCTTACTTATTAAGTAGCCTATGCTCATTATTTTGTCACATGCATTTAGGGACAAAATCTGCCCAGAAGCAAGCAATGAAGTACCCAGTTTTAATAAGCTCCCCATGAAATCGACCTGGCTGGCAAAGGCCTGTGACCACCTTCAGGAGAGGGCCATGGAAGATGAAATGGGAAGGACATGCCAGATTAAGAGGCTGTGTCCTTCCACCTATGCTCCCAAGCCCTTGGTGTAAGAATTCATATGAGCTGGCTGAGGCGGCACACGCCTATACATCTAGCTACTCAGAAGGGTTACATGGAAGAGACACGAGTTCAAGGACAGTCTGAATTATATAATGGGAATTCTCCATACACTTCATTTAAAAAATAAAGAAGAAAGAGAAAAATAAAACAGAGAGAAAGAAATTATTTGTAAACTCCTGCTAGCATAGGTGCTTGTGTATAAACAGTGACTCTGAAGCATATTGAAATCCCTATAGCCAAGGCTGCTTTGCTTTCTCAGTCATTCTGATCCTGCGTCCTCAAAGTGGTTCCCTTGGCTTGGTCCCCAAAGGCAGCTCCACTTCCATTTCTGTAGGAAACTTTTTCCGGCTTTCTCTCCCAGAACTGGTACTCTCAAGCACAGAGTCAGACTTGGCAACTGCACTGACTTGGAGGCAGGGGGCATCCTCTTTGGGAAAACAGTTCCTGGGCCTGGATGAGAAAGAAAAGCTTTTACTTCTTACAGGATCAGTCTTGCCTTGGGTGATTTGCACAGTGGTGGATCTAGGTTTATTTACACAGACCCCACCCCTCTACTGTGCAGGAAAGAGCCATCCTGAGTACCAGATGGTTTTCTGGAAACTGCTTCTGCTTCTACCTGCCTACAAAATGCTTCCTGTCTGTCCTGTTTGCTTCTGGAGGCAGCTGCCTTGCTCTCCAGACCGGAGCTCAGTGGTCTGTTGTTTATCTTCTCTTCCCAAACAAAGTTTCTCTTCATTTGATAGAATCTTTTGTTTTCAGTTATGTCACGTCAGTTTCTAAGAATTTCTTTTTTTACTCTCATCTGGAGATCTCTCCAGACACCAAGGGCAGTTCCAGGTCCCATTCAGGGTTGAGGATTCCCTCCTTTTCCTTCCAGATACTGTCTAATGTCCTGCTGGCTGTTGTCACTGGACACAGAGGAAAATATTGATGGCATAGGCACCCTCCTGCTGTTATGGTGTGCCAGCCCTAGACGTCCTTGCCACTCTTAGAGGGCCCAGAACCAGATGGCAGGGGTAAAGTGTTTAGTTCCTTAGCTCCCTGCCTTTTGACAAGTGTGGAGGGACATCTGGAGAACTTTGTTCTCCAGCAGCGACCCCTTCCCTGGGTGCAGGTCTCCTGCCCTTTGGATTCTTCCATGGCCTTCATTATCCATGAGACAAATCTGGACCCTCTGGACTGGCCTACTAGATGCCTCCCAAGCTCCCTCCAGGAACAACTCCTGCCTGCAATCCTGCTCCTCTGATAGTCCTTAGGACCCTATGATATTCACACCCAATATGCCCCTTCATCCCTTCAGTGAGGGGCTCCAATGGCCAGAGAGTCTCAGTGAGTCTTCTCTCAAACTTTTAAAAAAGCAGAATTGGTGATGATGTCACAATGTTTGTCACAGTGTACTGTGAACCATCGTGTCCATGCCTCTCTCCTTACATGGACAGGTCCTTGACTTTGGTTTAGCATGTGTTCAGCTAAACAGCGCCTAGTAGATGTTCAAGAAATATGTTTTATGTTTTGTGTAAGCGATGACTCCCGCTACAAACCTAGGGCAACAGAGTAGTGTGAGGTGATTTGGAGCACCACAAAAGGATATAAGAGACTAGCTCATATTTCTGAGTGTGGAGGCTGGATAAAGTGATTCTGGGGCAAGTTGAAGGTGATCAATGTAAGTTCAGATATTTTACTTTTTTTCATAAGCAGGTAAGGTACTGTTTCAAGCTTCATATATCACCCACTCTGCCATTCTTACTCGGTAGATTTATTTGCTTAGATAATACAGTTGATATTTCCTTTGGTCTAAATCATTTGTGCTGACAGAATGAAGTGATGGTGGATGGTAATAATTTAGAAGCGGAAGGCATTTTATTGGATGGAAGGAAGTACCACTTACCCTAATTACCTCATGAGTATCCTCCCTTGCAGGCCATAGTGGCAAGCACAGGGGCTGATATACAGAGAGACTGGTATGAGAGAGAATCCGGATATGCGCTTCTGTGTCCTCAGACAAGCAGCGTAAGCAGCAGATGGTGAATTTAAAACAATATATTTCTCAGATATGTTCCATTTTACACCTGTAAGAATTGCACTGTGGTGAAAGCCAGACACAATCTCTTTGTGAGTTAGTTTTCATATACCAAATAATGGCAGGGAAAGTCATATTTTCTTAAAGCCAGACTTCCAAAGGTCTAGTGGATTTTTGTTTCTCTGTTGTGGCTGTCCAGCTTTGCTGATGACTGTGTTTCAATAAGACTTTATTTACAAAAATAAATGCCAGCATGGACTTTTATTATTATCTGTAACTTGCCATTGTTGATCAAAACAACAAATACGGCACTGAAAGGCATAGACCTCATGGGTGCTGTCAGGGCGTGACACACAATACAATGACAGCACATGGAGGAGTATTTCTTATCTTGGGTTCCAGATTTTAAAGATAGCACAAAGGTAGGTACAAGGGGAGAAGGAGCATTGTAACAGATGGAAGGACCTAGGAGCACTGTCTGAGAAGGTGGTGGTCAGGGCCGATACCGCTGCATTATTTGGGAGGTGCAGGACTTTTTCTCAAGAAAACCGGTGAGTGTTAAATCTCTGCAGGGAGCACAGGCACAGGTGAGTTTTGGAATTACCCTTCCAAAGACATTTTAGAGAAGGGATGAGAAGTGATGGGGGAGTAGAGGAAGTATGCTGGGTGGTCTAGGCGAAGACTACAAAAGAGTGAGAAATGGTCGTGCAGTTGATACTGAGAACCCTTAGGAAGAAATAATGAAATGATTTTATGGTTGTGGTCACTACAGCACGAGGAACTGTTTTGAAGGGTCACAGAATTAGGAAGGCTGAGAGCCACTGCTTTAGGTTTTGATGTTTATTGCAGCAATGGAAGTCAAACTAAGACATGGGTCAAGGCAGGTTCTTGAAGGGACATCTGTCACGTGCATGGCGGCATTTGCCACAATAGCCAGCAGGTGTAGATGAGCGGAAGAGCAACATGAGGTATCTGTATGCATAGAAAGTTATTCAGCTTTAATAAGAAAAATGTTCCCATCCAGAGTACTGAATGGATAAACAGTAAGACTATTTTATTAAATGAAAGAAGATGGAAAAAAAACAAAGACAAGTACCATGTAACTAAGCTAAGACAAGGTACTTAGAATTCTCAGATTCATAGAAATAGAAGCATGGCTAGCAGTGTTTGATGGAGGGAGGAAGGAAGAGCCTGTATGTATTAGAGACAGAATTTCCGTGACAGATGTGGCAACAGTGGCACAGTGTAAATGTCCATGGGCTGGGCTGTGTGTCCAAAGGCACCAGGATAGGGGTGTTGTGCTGTCCACATGTTTCAATTACAAAAGCACAGTTCAGCCTCAATTAACTTTTGAGGCCTGAGTTGCCGGCTTGTATAGGCTCAATTGTCTCCATCCTCTGCTTGCTCCCTTTGCCTAAAGTAATATTCCTGAGGCCGTCGCCTGGGTAACTCATAAGCGGTCCTTGCTCTACTTCCTCATCCCAACCATTTTAGTTCTCAAACTTGATTCTGTTTCTTTCTTGGCTCCCATAACTCCCTCTGCTCCCTGCAGAGAGTGCAGATGGCTCTCACTCTGTCTTTCCCCATGGGCAACAAGAACCTGAAGCGCCAACTTGGCACCTCAAGCCTGGACTTGCACACATCTCGATTCCTTAAGGAACTCAAACATTCGCCATGTTAGAACGGCAATCTTGCTTTCTGATAAATTCTGAGAGGGAAAAGGTAATTTGATTATTTCTGTCACATCCAGAATTCTCTTTAAAACCGAGTCCTCTGGCTGCCCTGGCTCTCCCTTGTTCGTTCACCCACCCATGAACGCATGAAAGCCTTTCAAATATTGCTTCTGCTCTAAATTATTTTCTAAACAGGATGGACTGCCTGCAGCCCTCTGGGAACTCCTCTCCCCATGTCTCTGTGGGAACAAAACTTCTCACAGAAAACCATGTGCACATAAGGGCACATCATTCACTGGCAGGCGGAAGACATGGGATGTTTGCATTGAGCACATGCCCCATCTGGTTGGCATCCTCGTTCTGTCTTCTGCCAGAGAGTCCATGCTTGGCCCTGCATTTTGAAGGACATCTGGTTTGGGTAGCTCTGTCTCGACACTAACAATCATCAAGTGTTACTGGGTCGTTGCTCCTCAGTCTGGTTGGCTGGGTAGGACCCAGGGACAGTGTGTCCTTGCTGTGGGAGCAAGGCAGGTCTGGGAGCCATGCAGGGTGTTTGGTGTTACACGTTGGCTAACACTCAGGTTTTGCCTGTGTCCTGTACCTATGACCAATGAGTCTTCTCAGTTATGAGAACAGATGCCCCTCCCTACTCTACCTGGTGTCCCCTAAGGTCACCAGTAGCATTCCTGGTGGCCTTGGAAATCTAGACCACAGCTTCTGGGTTTGTCCAGTAGGGTGGGTAGTGGGCTGGGCCTGATGTTAGACTTCCCCAGCAAAGGATATGGTGGGCTTGCCCACATTTTCATAAGAAACCAATTTATAAAGGCCGGCTTCAGCCCAGTGCCGTGGCCAGCCAAAGGCTGCTGGGGAATGCCTTCCACCCCAGCCCAGCTAATTTGTGTCCTGTCCTGAACACACAGCTCACCAAGCATTGCCAGGTCTGGCTGTCTTTGAAAGAAGACTTTCTTTCCATTTGGCAAACTGTCTCCTGAAAGACACTTCATTCTTTTTATTGGATGGCCAATATTTTCACAAGTAATACATTCACTTTCTAAAGAAATCCCCCACCCTGCCTTTCTGGCACCTACTTCCCTCCAGGAGAATTTCTCTTATCTGCCCCAATCCCACCAGGGGGCTCTGGTGTTAACTCTTCTAAGGTCAGCCTGAATTCTCTAGAGAAGCCTGGTGTTTTAGGGTTTGACTGAAGATCAGAAACAACACGCTGAAGCGAAACCATCAGGGCCACAGCAAGGAAAGCTGCAAGCTTCCCAAACTGCCGCATGTGTGCCGCCAGCCAGCCGGCGCCTCGGCGGCCTGGCTTGGCAGCCTCTTACTCAACCTCTGGGGGTAGGAGGAGGAGGCGGAGGGAACCAGGAAGGAGGAGGGCAGCACTGAGGGATGTAGTTGCCCTTTGCCTCATGATTTATACTTGGTCAGAGTAGCCCTGTTCCGCTTGCTTCAGGCTGGAATGTGTCTTGGACATGTTGTTTCAATATGAGACAATCAGCTGGGCCCTCTGTGGAATGTCCCTGGAGACTAAAAACGACCTCCCAACAGGGTCATTTGTTCAGCAGAATTTGAAGCCACATTCTCCAACATCTGCATTCTATTAATACCTTCAGAATAATTCCCTCAGCCTTGGGAAATCAGAGGATGTTCTGAGGGACGCTCGGCACAGAGTCCTTTTGATTTTACTGCCTCCTGGGAAGATCTCATCCCCTTCCCTCGCTGTGGTGCAGGTGGATGTTCACTCTCCCTGACTGAAATCCTGGATGGGCAAAATGTATGGCTGGACTTTTCTGTCCATGTACATGACAGAGATAGACCAGGAGAGCTGGCAGACATTCCTGGGCATTTTTCTGGCAGCCAGTGGGGACAAGAGCCCTCGGCAGGCCCCTTCCCTTTCCAAGCCCTTGAGGGAGCCTGGCCAGAGGTGGAGCCTCATCACATCCTCCCAGGAGACAAGGGTCTTAAAGGAAAGGAAGACAGAGGGGGAGGAAGAAGGAAAAGATTTCATGACAGTGCAATAAAGTACTGACAGTACAAGACAGGACAATAAAGCCAGAATTTCCTTAACGTTCAAATACATGTACTAGATAGATGGAATAGAATTGCAAATCATAGTGGTAAGATCTGCTTAATGCGAAAGACTTGGACATGCAGCTGTGACCTTGCAGGAAGCTGATCCTGAGTCCTGGGCCTCCTGAGGAGACATTGGGGACCTACTGAGTGTGGAGGGTAGGGAAGGTAGGGAAGGAAGGTGAGGAGAGCAAACCTCCGATCCTAAGAAGGAATGTTTAAACCAGAAATATTTAATGAGTTCCTGCCAATTGTACACATGGAGTCAGCTACTCAGTCAACTGCTTTGAAGGGAGGAGAAACAGGACCAGTGTTGAGGACCTCGTTTCTGAGTTCTATGCCCCATTGCAGGGAACCTGGAAGGAGCAGGTGCTGAGGAGCACCGGGCAGAGTCTGCTTGTTTGCTAGTTCTTGTTATCCAAGCCTGGGTGGAGGCATGCTCATTCGACAGCCACAGAGACTGAGACACTAAGTGCTCTCAAACTCACTAGAAACACATACTTCATCGTTTGAACTTTCGATATGCCTCTAAAAATGAGAAATAGCTTCCTAGGTGTGTGACTCAGAAGGAGATCTCTCTGATGGCTAGAGCTTGCTTAGGATGCCTGAAAGCACTGTCTGGGCAGAAAGGAGCACATCTGATGATATTTCCTATGCCATTGGTCCATCTGCCTACTCATGGGAAGAGATCTGTCAAACACAATTGGCTTCCTCCCTGGGATCTGCATACCCACCCTCAACCTGCTGGGCCTGTGGCCAGCTCTCATCTCCCCTTGCCTAGTATCACAGGGGGCTTGAGAATAAGCGTTCAAGAGAACAGGCAGATAGCTTTTGGCTCTCTATCCGCTTTCCCTTCTCCAAATTATGCAAATTCTGAAAATGAAACCAATGAACAAATACAAGAAATAGGCTGTGGGTTTCCTGTGCCCCTCTTCTGTCAGCTTCTGGAAAGACAAACTCACATTTGCTGCGAGCGACGCGGACCAAGCACATGTCGGTCTACTTGGGTCTCACAACAATTTGGTGAAGCTTATGCCCATTTTACTGGTGGGAAACCCATCTTGTCTCAAAAGGACAAGGTCTGCTTGCCCGAGGTCAGCTAGTCAAAGCGGGATGGGTGTCTTATAACACCGATATTTTTCCGAAGCACTAACCATAGAAGAAAAGGAACATAATTAGAAATAACGGTTTAGAAATAACGGTTCTCTGTGGGGGCGGGGCCTGGCTTTCCTCCACTGAGCAGAAATGGGCAGTCTTTCAGCAACTCTTTCCTGCTTCCCGGTTTTTGCTTTGTTCCAGCAGTCCATGGTTTTTGGGGATGCTGCCCTGATGTGTGTGCCCCTTTAGTCCCTGGCTACACAAGGTGTCATTAAATACTGGGACAGAAAGCTCTGACTCAGCTGCTCCTCCCTGAGCACTCGTGTGTGTGTGTGTGTGTGTGTGTGTGTGTGTGAGTGTGTGTGTGTATGTGTTTTAAATATGAGCACTCTAGCACACAGCTCTGAGCTACCATGTACTGAAAAATGATTACAAACCCTTCTTGCATTCTTAAGGCATCTGTGGAATAATTTTCTTTCCCTGCCCTACTTAGCAGCACTGGTTTTGTTCCACACTTGCGGACACTGCAAGGCGGGCCCCTGCCTCACAGCCTGTCTAGTATGGCAGCCAGCCTGCAGGGTCCTATTAATAGCCTTCGTTTCCAGTATGTGCCCTGTAAACTCAGGCCTCATTTTTAGCAGCTTGCTGTTACAATTCTAGGAAAAAGTTCCCTTTGAATATCTTCCTGCCAGAAGGATAGCCTGATTCCTCTCTGTCAGCCTCCCTCCCTCTGAGGGCTGGGGGCAGGGGGGGGGTGGAGGCAGGGAGAGGTGGAGCCCAGGGATATGAGGAGGGAGATCCATCTCTTGGAAGAGTTGCTGAACTAAATGACCCTTTGTTTGGAAAGCAGCCCTGATAAGCTTGGGGGTTAGGGTGCGGCTGCAGCTGCCCACGCTGAAGTCATGCTTGACTCATCCCTTCCTGTCACAGCTCCCATCCAGTTCATCACACAGTTAGTTGGTTTCCCACAGAAATATATACCCAAAGACCAGCTCTCTTATTCTCTTGGCTCAGCCTGGCTGCCCAAGTCCACCTGCATCCAGCCCGTGTGCAAGGACTCTGTTGTACTCTTTTCAAATGGAGCTCACCCCATTTCAACCCCTGAGAACTCACTGAAGGCTCTTAAAGCCTGCCAATGCTCAGCTTGGCAGAGTCAGTGACTTGCTGTCCCCAAGCAGCTATCCAATGTAAGTTGTCCCCTAAAGACAATCTGAAGTAAAACGACAGTCCTAGCACTGGCAATCCCTGTGCCTCTTGATATGGTGTCACTATGAAGAGTGTATCCCCAAAACAATGTGTTCAACTTTTGTTCCCAGGACGGCTGTATTCAGAGCTACTTGGACTTAAAGAAGGTGAGGTCTAACGTGAGGGTCATAGGCCCCTAGAATGCACTCTTGAAAGGTATCGTGGGACCTTGATTTCAGTCTCTTTCTTCTTTCTGACCTGTGGTGTATGACCTTGCTTAGATATGCAGGGCTGCTGCCCATAGAACTGATGCTAGACCAGCCTGCCTTCCCATCCTAAGAAGATTGTTTCAGTAGTGTGAAGCTGAGTTCACACCTCTCTCAGCCTTTTTACTACCTGAGAGGTCATCTGCTTGCCTGTCTCCGCAAGACTTCTTTTTCTTCTTTTAATTTTGAGATTATAATATATTACATCTTTTCTCTCTTCCCCTTCTTTCTTCCAAAGCCTCTCATATGACTTCCTTTTTAAAACTTTCTTTCTATTTCTTTCTTAAGCTTCTGAGATTGTAGCATAGTTACAAAATTTCTCTCTTCTCTTTCTTCCCTCCAAACCTTCCCATATTCCTTCTTTTGTTCTCTTCAAAATTCATGGCCTCTCTTTTTATTAATTTTTGTTACAGGCATATGTACACACATACACACATATCCCTAGGTATTCCCTCTAAGCAGCACTTTATAAGGTAAAAATTGAGAGTGCCCCTTCCTTTGTGACAGGGCTGTCTCCCCTTCTCCCCTTCACTTACCTTTAATGGACTGAGTCGCACATGTACTAGTAACTAAATAGCTCCCACAAGTTATTGTACTACAAAAGCAGAATATGTGCAACCAACCTCAATCTGATGTCAGTTTGGCGGTAGCAACCCTGATTCACATGTAGAGACATTCTCTGGCCCCCCTGTTAAATTTGATCAGAATTCCACAACTGACTCTCAGCCCAAGAGAGGGAAAGAAAAACAAAGGACACTCTGAAATGTGGAGCCAGGGGCTTGAAATCGCCAGTGGGAGGAATATCAGATAATAAGCAGGATTGACCACCAAGCCATAGATCACGGAATTTAAAATTCAAGAAAAAAGAACAAAAAATATTTTAAGATTTTGCTGGCTGCCTTCTGGCTTGGACTGCATGCGGGTGGTGCTGTCCTGCTGTCTCCACTAGCTTCTGCATTTGGTGCAGGGCAGGTGAATGAATGGCGGAAAAAAGAAATAAAAGAAGGAAAAGAAAAGGAACACGATTGCTCCTAGGTGTGATCAAGGACAAGGCTTATTGTGGATATGTGGGAGAGCACAGCCAGAGGAACAGACCTCGGGGAAAGTCCAGAGTGTACATGACCAGACTAAGCTGTGCCATGTGGGGAAATGGGGGGAAGATAGAAGGGTAGAGAGGGACCAGGTGCAGCAGCCAGGAGACCCAAATGTACAAAGAGAGAAGGCAACCAAAATGGTTGGATTATATAGGGAAGAGCAGCCCAGGCCCCTGGGCTGGAGAGTTCGTGGTAGGGGACAGGGTATGCCAGTCAGGATGGTCCTGTAACATGTAGGGACTGAGAGATGCAGGGAGAACCAGGCAACTAGGTCTGCTTTGATGTGTTAAATAGGCACCTCAGACATTTTGCCTGGGTTTGAAACCTAACACCTGGCCTTTTAGTTAATAACAAACAAATGATAAAGGGAGACATGTAATCTTCTCTATGACTACTTCTTCCTGACTTTGGGCATCCTTGGTGGTGGTGTGCAGGAAAGCTGGAATGCTGGTCTAGGAAGAGCAGGCTGTTTCCCTTGCTGTCCAGACTCTCTGCCAGGACCATCCAGGGCTAGAAGAGTACAGGATGCTTTGAAGCAATTTGTGAAGATGGACCACCTCAGGTAGATGCTTTGAAGCTGTCTGGGATGCAGATTTTGAAGGAATTCCTTCTTGTTGGAATAGTCTGCACTTGGTGAAATCTGCTGGGAGAGGAAGAGTAGGAAGAGAAGGTAAAGGAAAGGTCTTTAGTGAACTTTTTTTTCTTGGGTACACATTTGAAACTTTCAGGCCCACAGTGCTGGTAGTTGGGGGAGAGGAGTCCCAAGACTAGGAGAGAGAGAGAGAGAGAGAGAGCCCAGCATCAGGAATAGGTGGAATAGGTAGGTAGGAAACAGACTGGTGATTGTTAGTGCTTATCTGGAGTCGGTTTGACCTATGAGAGGTGGATCCAAGACGATTCAATTCCATGATCCTTACAAGAATTTTTTTTAAAGTTTAAAAAGGAGAAAAAAGTTCAGATATGTTGCATTAACATTATTTGCAACCTACTGTTCTTTCTACAGTGGATTTCAGTCCAGATTGCAAAAATGCTTGGGAACCCAAAATGATTTGGGGTCAAAAGCATGAACACTCTTTCCTCTATCCAGAAGACAGGGTGTATATAGATTAGACAGATGTTTTTAGCAGAGTGAGAAACACTTCTAAGTTTATACTTAGAAGACCACCAAAGGAAATTTAAAACCTTGAACCTGTGACTATGATGATAGTAGTCAGTGTTTCCCAGAGCTAGATTAATAGCTTATCAGAACTCTATTGATTCATGTCAAAACTCTGAACTTTTGAAGTCTTAGTACAACAATAGCACAGCAAGGGAAAGAAATCTAAAGCCTTTTTTTATTTTTTATATGCCTTAAATCATTTTTTGAAAATTATTTACCAAGAGATTCGGGTCAGGTGGTTGCTTACTAACAGCAATCACTGTAAAACAATTTACTTAAAATAAAGGAATAGTAAAAAGTTGCTTTGAAAGCTATTTTGTAAGTTTACCTCTTTTCAGAGTCTGGTAGCAAGGTAAAGTGTTTGTTTTTCTCTGCTGGAGGCCTAGACACTCTAGGTAAGTGAGGTCTGAGACCTGATTTTTATATATGAGGAGAAGGCAGCTGTAACCTTGGTGCTGTTAAAGCTACAGTCATTCAAAAATCACCAGAGATCGGAGAAGGATAAATTATAGCTGGAAGTGTAATCTAAATGGTCTATGTATTAATTAAAATGACAGAGACATGCCCATTACCTTAGACAGGTTACTTTAGGCTGTTCAGGCCCTGTGCAAATACTCATTTTTCAGTACTTTCTTTTTCACCCCTTCCCACAGACAAAATTTAGAAACAGCTGAAAGTGGAAGTTCTAAGCTCATGCAAGATCTTCTGGCTCAGGACTGGGTTCAGGCATTGGATTGGCAGCTAGGCAGGCCCTGCAGACTCTGTGGGCCAGAGCTTCCTGGACACATGGAGTTTACAAGAACGGCTTCATGTCTGCAGTGACCAGTGTCTTGAGCTAGCAGAAGCTGACATGGGTCCACCTTTCTATGGGTCTTAGAGAATCATTCTGTAAATACTAAAGCTTTGGGCTAGAACCTGATCAACAGCATCCATCGCCAGCACACAATACTCGGAGGCAGGCTTTCTCACAGCCTCCTTTTATCCTCCCATTGGAAACACTAGTTTGGATTCTTTCTGCCAAGCCCTAAGGCCCTCCAGAGTATGTTGGAGCCTGTGTGGAATAAACAAGATTATTGCCATTTACCTTTCTATTTTGTGAACTTTAGGGACAAATGAGGAAAGTCCCCACTTCTGCAAAATGACAACCTTTGCTGAAGGGGTCTGAAACTTTGGGAATAAGATTCAGGGTATTTAGGTGGGAATTTGTCTTAAGTATCAAAATGCTAGCAGAGAAAAAAAATGGTGGACTTAGTACCACAGTCAAGTTACCTTAGCTCTCTGATCTGACGTCCTTTATTTTGTAGCTTTGTCTGGCAGTTGTATGCTCGGGCCTTGAAGCTAGCAGGATGACTATTTGGACTTTGACACCGTCCTTGTTTGGCCTCAGAACATCTTAACAAACTTGGTTAAGCTCCAGTTTTTTCAGTCACCTAGGAGCAAAACAAGTACCTACTCCACTTTCATAATTCCTTTAAAAATGGGTAGCATAGTCAGGCTTGTGGCAAATGCACACTGAAGATTGCTTCTAGCCAATTTAGGGGCATGCACATAAACCCTAAGCGATGATGAGCAACTTCCAGCCTGTCAGAATTACAGAGTCTACCAGAGTTTTGTCCTTAGTGTATCGAAAATGGAGTTGTTACCAAGCAAAACACCAGTTATCTATACACATAATGGGTGAATCCTTCTGGGATATTAATTTTGGGTGGTGGAGATTTTAATCCTTTTCATGGCACCATTTAAATCTAAACACTTCTTTAGTGACAGACGGAACACAGCTCATCAGTTTCCTTCTGTCCAGGCCGTTGTTACCCACATCAGTCTTGCTGTGATGTATTTTAGGAGACAGGGTAGGAAATGGTTGGCTGCAAACATGTTTTGCAACGCTGTTTTTCCCTGAAGCAAACATCTGCCCACTGTTCTCTCTACTTTGTGTGTGGCTATGGCCAGCCTTTCCATAGTGCTGCCTGTTCCATAGTAGTACACAAAGCATAGGGGCAAGGCAGCTGCTTGGGCATTTTAGGGACTGTATTCTGACTTGATATTGTATACACCTCAGTGTTCAAATGCAAGTTTCTGGACCTGAGATTTTATTCTCCTCTCTTGTATTCATTGTTGTTCTTTCATTCCCAATCTTATTTACCTTTACAAATTTTTATCTTATTTATTACTATTATTATTTGTGCATAGGGTTGCGGGAGGATCAGAGGACAACTTTGGAAGTCAGTTCTCTTCATCCACTGTGGGCACCTGGGATCAAACTCAGACTGACAGGGCTGTGTGGTATGTGTATTTTTGTTTGTTTGTTTGCTTTGGTTCGGTTTGGTGTTTGTTTTTGCCTGCTGAGCCACCTTGCTGGTCCCTCTTTTACCTTTTAAGCTTTTTACAAGCTTTTGAATGAGATTAAGCTTTCAGTGGCCTCTGTCTGATCTTAGTGGTCTTTGCTGGGTGGTGGGGACAACACATGGAGGAATGTGAGAGGGACTTAAACTATCTCACACTCAAAGTTCCCAGTGCCAAGGGCTTCTGCTTTGTAGGTAGCAAGAGCAACTTTCTCAGCTGATGAAGGGAAATAGTCTCAAACCCCTGGTTCCTTCAAATGCATGCCGTGTGGAAAACCCAGCAAGGATCCATTTCACGCAATTTCATTCAGGATTCCTCTTGTACTCTGATGATTTCCAAGATCAGGTTTATGTTCAAATTTAAGAATCATTCAAAAAGAAGTCCAAGAATAACAGAGACAGTTACTACTTCAAATGAGATCCTGCATGTATTTGCATATCTTTAATGTTCTACCCCTCAGATTCTAATTCAATACTAAATTCCAACTATTAAAGCCATGAGTAAAATCCTCATGACAAAGTAAGAAGCTTTGCTGTGGGAACACATACACTCATACAGTCTCTGACCAGATACAGCGTTAGGGTTCTGTAGGAGCCACAAGTGTGCAGAAGGCATACATACACACACATATATACCCCACACCATACACATGTCCCACATCTCACATACAAACACATATCACACTCACATGAACACATACCATACACACACATTCACATATCTACACACAAATGCACACATACCACACTCACATACACACAAACTACACACATGCATACTTACATGCACGCAACACACATACATACACCACACCATGTTCACACACACACACATGGCATGGCACACAAGTATGTCTATCAAGGATTGTTTGGGGGAAAGTTTAATTTACCACCAGCTGCATCTGAACTGGGGTGGGGGTCTGGTCTGATGTGGAGGAATGACACGTCACACGCTAAGTCCCTCAGTTCTTCCTTCAAAGAAGTTTTCTGTGTGACACTCTCACCCCATTCCAGCTAGTTCACTGCACTGTAATTTTTGACACTCTAAATTGCTAGGGCATACATAACAGTTGAAAGGCCTCATTTAGCCGTCTGTTAATGAATTGATCAATAGATGCCCGCATGTAACCCCCAGTGAGGCCTGATAACGTAATTTCTTTCCATTTGATGTGACAGCTGCCATGTTCTCAATTACAGAGCTTACCTAGGAAGTTCAAGTTACTTTTTTCTTCGTGGAATAGATGCAAAAAACTACTGAAAAAGAGTAAACTACGTGGTTCTCAGAACATCCTCATTTCCGTGGCAGAGCCTAGCAGCTCCTGTGTGGGCAGATACAGGGCATGAGTACAGTTGAATTCTGTTCTGCTACCTGCTTATTGGAGAGCTTGGAATTTTTTCATGTGTCTGTTGTGGAACATTACTTTAACCGTGTGAAGGTGTGTTGCATTTGCTTATGCTGCATTTGTTTAACTATGCAAAGATGTGGCACATTTGTTTAATGATATAAAGATAACATTGCTTTGTCTGCCTAAGGCACCTGAGTGGCCTGATAAAAAGCTGAATGGCCAATAGCTAGTCTGAGAGAGATAGCAAAGTAGGAGGAGGAATTTAGGCTGAAAAGAAGAGAGAATAAGAGAGAAAGAGAGGGAGATATCTGGAGGCAGCCACTGGCCAGCCAGACATGGGGGAAACAGGGGAGCAGGACACACAGATGAAAGGCAGGTAAAAATCTCTGAGGCAAAACATAGATGAAGACAAACAGGTTAAATTAAGCTATAAGAGCTAGTGAGACAAGCATAATCTAAGGCCAAGTATCGATGATTGATCTTGACTCTGTCTTGACTTGGGGGCTGGTTGGTGGTCACAGAAAGCCTGCTACGTGCGTCTTTGTGTGTCCATCTATAAAGTTGGGGCACAGGAATCCATCACTTCTTTTTAAAATAAAACAAGGCCTGGCAAATAGAAATCACTGTATCTATGGAGAGGTGAATATAGTCTGAAGGACAGGAAAACATCCTTAGAAAAGGCCATGCCCAAGATGCAGATTTCACAGAGATAGACTTGGGATGGGGAACAGTGATTTAAGAGGAATCATGCGGAGTATGAGGGCTTCAGGCTGTGGTTTGCTGATCTTCTCGAGAGTGGCTTGTGGTTGGAGCAGGGCCCCGTGAGAACTCCAGTGCCAAGCAAGAAGTGACCACAGAAACCTTTGCCATGAAGGGAGGGGTTTGGGCTTTATGAGGAGGTAGCTGCTGCGGAGCACATTGGGTGAACTGGTTTAACCAAGGTGGTGTTTAAGAAGACTGATAGCATTGCCTTATAAAGTAGTTTCTGCAATATTTTTGTTCCCTACAATCCAGGAAAGAATAAATTGTATCATTGGGTGTTGCTGGGTCCTGACAGCTCCCTTGGAGGAGAGGGGGAGAAGACAGGACATCAACAATTTAGAGACGGGGGTGGGGGGATGGGGAGGCAGGCCTACAGTAGACTCATTTATTCAGCAATGAGGAGAGCCTTACACACCCTCCTCCCAGCACCCAGGCTATCTTCAGAGCCATTGATGTCACGTGATCACCCCTCATTGGCTAGGCGGGGCCTCTGATGGTGTCAGTTGCTAGGCCCTCTGGCAGACTCCAGTTTGGCTCGGCTTTGTAGGCCTTATCTTCCTGCAACAGGATAATTCAGATGAATAAACAAGTTCAGACTTGAGCCTAGAGATAAAATCTGTTAGGGAATAAGAGGAGGGACAGGAGTTCAAGGCCAGAGCTGTGTCCTTTCTTCATCCCACGCTGCCTATTGGGTACTAACTGGTGAGTCCCTAAACCACCCAGAAAGCTGTATGATGGAAAAGTTAAGCCATTGTCGAAAGCAACCCCTGATTGGGGCTGGGTAAGAAAGATGAATTGTGGCTTCATGATGCTGCCAAGATGGTGTTCCAGGAAGGCCAGCTGCTGATGGCGGAGGGGAAAGATGGTAGTTAAGTTTGGGGACTGAGCGTGAGCATGGTTCCTGCTGGAATAGCACTGGGCAGCCAGGCACAAGCCATAGCTGGGGCAGATGTGGGTGGGAGCAGTCACACTGACATCACTTCTGAAGATGCCCCTGGGTGAATCCAGGCCTGGTGCTCCACGGCTCTTGGCTGAACTGGTGGGTGCTCCGCAAGCCCCAGCAAAGCAGCAGTGCCCCTTCCCCACAGGCTGTGTTCTAAGACCAGTACTGGCTTGGAACTGAATAATACTGGTTCCTTTCCGGCTTCATTTTCTGACATGTAGACACCTATGATGACCTTTTACCTTTTCTCTTAATGGGCATTCTGATGGCTTCTCTTTGGCATGGTCAAATTGCCAGCATCCATATTCCGGTTCTTATAACTGAGTAAAATAAGAGCTATCTGAGCACACACTGTGCTATTGCAGCAGTCATCAGATAACTGAGACATTTACTATGGGCTAACAGACCTGTAGTGCATGCAGGGTGGGCACACTGGATAACAGGATTAGTCGTATCTGGGTAGGTGCTCGGGTGGAGTCAGACCACAAGGGGTTTAATCATATACTCAGAAAGATATATTTTTGTCTATAGGTGTATAAATACGTATACATTCATGCAGGTGAATACATTGTATGGGTGCAGATGAATGTGTCAGTGTGTGGATGTGTGTGTGGAGGCCAAAGGACAATCCTGGGCAATTTTCCTCAGGTTCTGTTTACCTTTTATATTGCTGATATGGGATCAGCCTGGGATTCACCAACCAGATGAGGCTGGCTAGCTAGGGAGTCCCAGGGCTCCACATGCCTCTGAATGCCCAGCTTTGGGATTATAACAGCACGCTACCATAGCTGACTTTTTTTTTTTTAAATGTAGGTTCAAGGAAACAAACTCAGGTCTTTTCACTTGCAAGGCAAGTACTAGGTTTTTGGCTGGCTTTGTTTCGGGAATTTTCCATTTAAGATTTTCAGACATGATTCAAAGCTGGTCACGGGCCGTGCAGAGCAGACGGGACCGCTGTCCCACTTCTCTCACCACGGATCTGCCGCCTCCTCCTCATCCTGTGTGCTGCCTGGCTTTCTCACCTTGTCTCTCGCCACTCCACCCTGCATCTCAGGAACGAATGAACGCAGGATGGTTGAACCTAACACACTGCCGTGCTCCCTGCAGCCTCCCCGGCCAGAACTGTTGTCAGCCTGACAGCTCTGACACAGAGGCTGACTCCACATGCCGAAGAGCTTGGCGATATCAGAGCAGTGACTTCCTACACACTCTGCAGGGGCTCCATCTTCTGCATTTCAGGCTGTTTGTAGAGGTGCGGAAGCCTTGAGAGTCCCTTACCTCTCAGTTCTACACAACTGTGACTGGGGAAAGTGCCCTACAACTTCCTGACACAAAGTAAAACAAATGACCAGGTTCTTATTTTAGAATTTCTCAAACTAAAAAAATGGCTAAATAATAAATGATAATAAATAAAAAAGATAAATAAATGATGGTACAGACAGTGAAAATGAAATTATATTCAAGGCTTCTGGTCCCTCTGATCAAATAATAAGTAGCTCAAATGTTATTATTTGAGGGAGTAAGGAAGCGATACTATAAAAATAAACACATTTTCTGGCATCCCTTAACTCTATGCGTTACTGTGTGAGAAGGGTTTGTTCTCTGTGGCCCCTATGGCAGGGTTTGGCAAGCTCCGAGAAGTGTGAAAAGCGTTAGAAACGTGGGAGAGAAGATGAGCACAGTCTCAGCCACCCAGTGAGGAAGGGAGAGCTGAGAGGAAGATACTGTGTACTTTCAGAATCAAGGAATTTAAATCCAAAGCCACCTCAGGTGGCTGTGCTTGAATTGGTGCCTTTCCTCTCTTGGCCCCCTTCTTCCTCATTTCTTTTCCTTTTGCAAGTGAAACATGAATGTGCTTTCCAACAACAACAACAAAAAATCATTTATTTTTGTTGGAGTTTTTAAAATTTTTTTTTTTAAGATGCCAGCTCTGAAGTGCAGTGTTCACCTCAGTCAGCGGGCATCATTACCTTAACTTGCAGGGAACAGAAACAGGATTCCAGCCTTCGACAAACAGCAAAGTGCTCAGGTCTAGGTTTGTTTTCACTTCGTGCTCCCTCAGTGATGTGGCCAGGAAGTGGCTCCCAGGGTTGCTTGTGTCTCCCTGGGAGCTTGAGCTCAGCCTTTCCCACACAGTGAGCCTGCCTGAAGGCTCCAGGAGTAATTTACCACACAGAAGCATGCCTGCTGTGATGAAGGAGGCAGAATGGAATTCCCTTAGCAGTGTTTCCCCGGATGTTGCCCCTGGAAAATAAAGTGTTGACCATTTTCACTGTACTGACTAGTTTTATATCAACTTGACATCAGCCAGAATCACTTTGGAAGAAGGAACTTCAACTGGGAAAATGTCCACACCAGTCTGGCCTGTGGGCAAGCCTGTGATATAGTTCCTTGATTGATGATTGATTTAGGGGGACCCAGCTCACTGTGGGTGGTGCCACCCCTGGGTTGGTGGTTTTCGCTTCCATAAGAAAGCAGGTTGAGCAAGGCATGAAGAGCAAGCTAGTAAATAGCACCCGTCCATGGCTTCTTCATTAGTTCCTATCTCCAGGTTCTTCCCTTGAGTTCTGGTCCTGATGTCTTTGGATGATGGGACAAACCCAGTCCTTCCCAAGTTGTTTATAGTTATTTATCATAGCAATAGAAAAAATGGTTCAAGTTTATGGTGTGTTGCTATGAGAGACTGGACAATATTTTGTGAAGAATAATGGAAGGACTTTGGAACCCTGGGCTAGAAAAGTCACTGAGTGCTCATGGCATGGTGAGCTGTTGTGGGACCTCGGAAGAAAACCTGAGGGCAGTGCAGGCAGAGGTCTGGCTTGTGCAGTTTCAGGGGAAGCAAAGACTCTATCAGGGCCATTTGATGTTCTGAATAAGAATTGTGGTTCTGATAAGTTGGGGCTGAAAAAATTAGCCATGACTGACACAAGCCCAGCAGCACTGAAGCAAACACTTTGCTTTACTGGGACAATTGGATGCTGGTTAGCATAGGAACTAGCTGTGATTAAGAGGAGAACAGATTAAATCAGGAAATCTGGGGCTGTTTCCCCAGGGTCAGCACACAGAACCGGTGGTACAGAGAGGGCCAAGACTGCGTATCATGTGGCAGTCAAACTTGGTAGTGTCAGAGTCACCCAGGTAGTGCTAACTTCGAAGGCATGAAGGTCTTGGAGACCAGCTGAGACTCTGTGCTGTATTGGTAGGGTTGGAGTTGCTGGAAAGAGGATGGGCAAGGCTATTGGTGAAGGTGCAGCCCAGTTGCAGCAGAGATTCTAGCATTTTGGAGACTTAAGTACCGTGGAACAGCTGCCAAGGAGAGCAGCAGTCATGGAACGGAGTTAGGCGGAGCCTAGAAGGGACGTGTGTTCTGTGCAGGTCCTTTGGAGCTTAGGAGACTGACTCAGAATTCTCACACGAGCTTCACACTGCTGATCTTTGGATTTGCTTTGATCTGATTATGACTGTGCCCTGGTTCTTCTCTCTTGGAACAAGAAAGTAACTTAGAGAGTTTGAAACTTAGACATAGTTTACATTTCTGGAGAGGCTTTTGAATTTCAGAGATATTTGGGATATTTTAGAGATGCTGGATATTTTTTAAAGAGATTAAGCTTTTAAAGTGTTTGAATTGTTAAGGACTGTGGGGCTTTTCTGTATTTATTTATTTGTTTGTTTGCTTATACATCCCAAACACAGTTCGCCCCCCACCCCCACTTCTCCTTCCAGCCCCTCCCCTCCTACCCCCACCTGCCCTTCCAGTCCTCCATTTATCTTCAGGAAAGGGCAGGCCTCCCTTGGATACTAGTCAAGGAATATCAGTTTGCAATGAGACTATGCTCCTCCTCTTCTAATACGGCTGGACAGGGCAACCCAGTATGAGGAATAGGCTCCCCAAAGCAGGTAGCACAATTAGAAACAGCCCCTGCTGCTACTGTTAGGAGTCTGACAAGAAGACCAAGATACACAACTGTCCCATATAGGCAGAGTATCTGTGTCGGTCTCAGGCAGGCTCCCTGGTTGTTGGCTCATTCTCTGAGTCCCTATGAGCCCAGGTTAGTTGATTACGTGGGTTTTCTTGTGGTGTCCTTCACCCCTCAGGCTCCCACAATCCTTCTTCCCCAGGATTCCCCGAGTTCCACCTAATATTTGACTATGGGTCTGCATCTGTTTCCATCAGTTTCTGGGTGAAACCTCTTTGATGCCCATAAGACTAAGTACCGATCTGTGAGTATAGCAGAAGATTGTTAGGAATCATTTCATTGGCTTTTCTCCCAGTTGTGTTTGGTTCTATTCTAGGTCTTTCAGCTAACCTACCTCTGGGTCCCAGCCCTCCAGACAATGTCAGGGATGAGCCCCCTCTCACAGTGTGGGTCTCAAGCTGGACCAGTCATTGGTTGGCCACTCCCACAATTTCTGCGCCACATTTACCCCAGCACATCTTGTAGGCAGGACAAATTGTGAGCTGAAGATTTTGTGGCTGGGTTGGTAGGATCACGGGATGTTTAAGGTTGTTTAAGTTTTATATTGTCCTCATGTGTTCTCCATATTTTATAGACACAGAAATGGCCATTCCCATATAGCTGCCAGGTTAAGAAGAGACAACAGTAGGATCTGAACCCAGCTCCTCTCCCTCTGAGACCTTGTGCTGTGTTAGTCCACTAGCCATTGTCTTAACAACAGTGAGCATCTGGGAGGCCGCCATAGAGAAATGTGTGCTTAACCTCAGTGTGTGCCTGGCAGTCATATTCACCATTCTCAATGGATTATCATCTCATACCATAAGACAATGCCTGTTAGGTACTTTTTGGAAAATATTTTATTATTTCTAATAATGTGTATGTGTGAGTGTCTATGCCCGTGAGTTCGGGTGCCTGGGGAGGCCAGAGGCATTGGGGTTGCAAGCACTTACCCATCTCTCTGGCTCCATCATTAGATGATTTTATCTTTCACATTGACTTTGAACATTGCTCTTCGAGAGCAGAAGAATAATGTGTGGGTTATTGACAGTCACTTTGTCTGACCATATGGATCCGAGGTTGTATCTACGACAAGGGTGCCGTGGTTGGAATAGGAAACGCTTCTTTGGGCCAGCATATCAAACACTTGATCTGCAGCTGGCAGAGCTCCTTTGCGAGATGGTGGTAGCTTTAGGAGGTGTGCCTAGTTGAAGGAGCTAGGTCACTGGGGGCATGCTTCTGGAAGGTACACTTGTTCTGCCCCCTACTTCCTGTCTCCATGATGTTTTACCTTGCCCCATGCCAATAACTGTGAACTAAAATTTCAAGTGGTTCTGTCTGGTACTTTGTCACAACAGTGACAAGTATGCCAGACACAAGGGCATACTAATTAGGAGTGTAATCACCCAAGGCACTGCTGTGACTTTGTCAGAATGGGTGTCTTGGGCCACTTTATAGTATTGTACTCACACCCACGTTGAGCTAAGGCTTTAGGGGGCAGCAGGACAATTTGGATGACACAATGTAGAAGCTAATTGCATGGTGCTCAGCGCAAGGCTAAGGTCAGTGTGGGTGTCAGCTAGGCTGTGGTCCCTTACCCACACCCAAGGGCAACAGAGCTGAAAAAACCTAGGATGATGTTTCTTTCTTTCTTTCTTTCTTTCTTTCTTTCTTTCTTTCTTTCTTTCTTTCTTTCATCAACTTATTTTTTTATTCGTTGATAGTTTCATATATATGGTATATATATGCATTTTATACACACACACACACACACACACACACGTATAATGAATTTTAGTCATTTTCACCAGTATTTCTGTCTCATATTCTTTTTTTCCTCCTGCTGAAACCCTTTGTCTTTCCAAGTCCCCTTCCTACATTTTGGTGTTTGTGTGTGTGTGTGTGTGTGTGTGTGTGTGTGTGTGTGTGTGTGGTGTACTGCTGAGTTCAAATAGGGTTGCCCACAGGAGCATGGAATGATGGGTTACTTACTGGGTCACTTATCAGTGCACCACTGAAGAAAATGAGACCCCTTCCCCCAGCTGCCATTAACTGTCAATAGTTCAGCGGGGGGGGGGGTAATATGTATGTCTCATTTAGGGCAGAATATTGCAAGTCAGGTATTCTCTGCATATTGACCAACTGAGTCCACTGCAAACAGAAGTTTCTTTAGCCAAGGCTGAGAGCCGCACTAAGGTACAGTATAAAGAAAATGTTAGAAAGGTGTTTGATGAGCCGTGGAGTGCTCTTAGTAGTATAATTGTGGGGTTGTGTTCTGGCTAGTTTTATGTCAAGTTGACACAAACTAGCATTATTTGAAAGGAGGGAAACTCATTTAACAAAATAACCTCTACAAGACCCAGCTGTAAGCCATTTTCTTAATTAGTGATTGATGGGGGAGGGTCCAGCCCATTGTGGATGGTGCCATCCCTGGGCTGTTGGTCCTGGGTTCAATAAGAAAGCAGGCTGAGAAAGCCATGATGAGCAAGTCAGTAGGCAGCCCTCCTCTACGCCCTCTGCTTCAGCTCCTGCCTCCAGGTTCTGGCCCTGTTTGAGTTTCTGCCTGACTTCCCTCAGTGATGGACTGTCACCTGGAAGTGTAAGTGGAAACAAACCCGTTCCTCCCCAACATGCCTTTGGTCATGGTGTTTTATCATAGCAACAGAACCCTAATGAAGACAGACTGTGTCTCTGAAAACCAGGTGTGGTTGGGAAGAAGTTGTCTTACTTGCAGCAAAGGCTACCTTTAACTCAAATATTTGCATGATACCACATGGCTTTTATGTGACTAGATCTTGATCCTGTCTGGTGGCTTCCCTAACTGTTAAACTCTGAGGACTGCTCTTCCCAGTAGGTGTTTCCTATTGTTATCACAGCCTGCTTACTCACGTGCTATGACTTCCCTGCTCTGTGAGGATGATGCGGCTTTTCAACATCAGAAATCCTCTGGAGCAGGCAGAGGATAGGGGGTTATATGATGCAGCACCTCTGCAGCACAGAGCATACATGACAGGAAAGTGATGGCTTGAGCAACCCTGTGCCACTTCTGGTGAGTTGATAATCCTGAGGCTGCCAGTTTCTACTCTGTTATCAAGACTTCTCTGCAAATACAGAAGTGGTGTTCGGGTCACATGTTGTCTCTGATAGTCTATCCACCTGAGCCTTTGCACAAACTTGAGTGAAGTCAAACTCTCACCCTGTGATGATAAAAAAAAAGTTCACTCTGGTACACTGGCATCAGGACAACACTTACCAAAATAAAGCCAAAACTCTGTGGGAAAGGAAGAGATATGGAAATGACATATTATACATATATTCCTTTTGCTTCCCGACCTACAGAATGTCCTAACATCTTTTGAAAACATCTTTTCAAACTTGAAGTAATGCGACTTAAAGCCCCAGCAGTCTTCCATGCATTCACAGCAGCATCTTTGTGTCATTCATGACTGTGGCTATCCTACATTGTGAGTACAAGCTATATGCCAGGCACTGGGCTAACTGTGTAGTAAAGGGGTCAGTGGAAAGAGATGGATAATAAACAAAGAAGTCCAACATTAAATTGATGAATGCCTCTAAAGATTATAAAATTCTGCATATTCTCCTATATATCATTCTCCTATATATATTTGAGGATGTGGCAGAACAGGACTAAGACCGTATCATTTGAGCTACAGTCTGATGGTTGATTTAGGTTGGAATCGGTTAGGGATCAACCTAAGAAAAAGAGATCCTTCTGATGGAATGAAAACAATCTTTGCTGGCAGTAAAGACCTGGTGCGAGGGTGGGACATGGGAAAGGGGAAAGCTGTCCTGGCTGGGTCTAAAGAAGGCTAGGAGATGGGAGACAACAGGGAAAGACCCAGGCAAAGGGCATATCAAAAGGACTAGGAAGGAAGAGCACCTGTTCAGGCAGTCTTGACTACCTCAAAGGCTGTAGGTTCAATAGAGAGGAAGTGCACTAGAGTGAGGATGGCAGAGCAGAGAAGAAAATCTGCTCTGGGGAAGGCTCACCCCAGAGAACTATCATTCACAAGCATCTGGAGATGGGTTAGAAGAGGAGAAGGGAGCAGGGTCATGGCAGGTCCTCAAGATCTAGTTCTGTATGTTACAGCTCCTGGAGCAGAAAGAACTTTGGGGTACCGGAGACACCCGTGGGACAACTAAGGCTCCCATTGGCACCATGTGTCAGTGACATTTGGAGTTTCTCAGTATGTAAATAATAACTAAAATCATCAGTGAATAATGAAGTTACTTCTTTTTCCTTTTTTCTTTTTGAAGACATTTGTGCTTTACAGTGATGGTGATGATGGTGTCTTTCCACACTGGGCAGTCCTGCATGGCTGGTCCTTAGTGTTGCTCTCCTGCCGCTATCACTGTTGGCTGCCGTGGCTGGGAGGTCCTAAATAAAGGAGCATACATATCTTTTCCATCCTATTCCTGTGAGAGCAGACAAGCACTGCCTATCCCGAGTCTAGCTTTCCTGCCCTGACCTATGAGTTGCTGCATGGATTCTGAGTCTGCTCCTCCTATTTTCTTAGGGGTCTGAGTGTGGTGGGTGACAGAACTCCTCCTCTGTGTCAACGCAGCAGCTGATTTAAATGTACTTAAAAATGGACAACATGAAAAAAGGCTGGTAATGAATGTCAAGCTGGACTAATATCAAGTAAAGCAGGAGAGAGACGGAAGGTGGCCAAGTTAGAGTGGGCAGCAGGCGCCTGGCTGTGGCCATTTGTCCTGGCATTCAGGGAGGCCTGTCTGGAGCAAGGTCTCCAGGAAGCCAGCTTCCCAACGTTTCTCTGGATTGATTGCTCCCTGATGCCTGGGAGTGCTCTGGGTGCTAACTGCCTGCACATTTCAACCCCCTCCCCAGAAATGTCATGATCTCATCAGGAGGCCCTGCCTGGGAGCCTCCTGACCTAAGCCCTTTGCAGAGACGCTTGCATCTTGAAACCTTCTGAAGGTGCTCTCTGTGAAATTTCTTTTGGGTTTCCATGTGAATGCTTGTTCAGGATCTGCCTCTTTGCTAAGGCATAATGAGTTACACAGAGAAGGGCTCTGAAGAATAAGTCACAGCCACATCTATGGAAATGAGCTAACCTTGGGTCCAGATATGAAAATAAATATCCAGGCCTGTGGACTAGGACCAAGGCTCAAATGATTGAATTACACATAAAGACTTCTTTCAAGCCTTTTAATATGGGATTGCAAAACCCTCAAGTCTGAGCTAAGAGGACCTGTAAACAAATCCAGACATAAGCACAAGGGCCTCTTGCTTCTGCCTCCTCAGCCACCAGACCTGCTTCCTTCACCAATAGCCAGAATCTTTTTAGAAAAATGTTTGGGGTGGATAATAAAAATAATGATTATAAATAATATTAAATCACAAATATCTTTTTTTTATGAGTGGAGCTGCAGTAATACTGCACAGGGCTTACTGTGAGCAAGCATGCTCACGGTCTGCTATGCATGGGTCTAGCCATGAGCAGGTTCAGA
Organism: Ondatra zibethicus; assembly: GCA_004026605.1. Taxonomy (NCBI): domain Eukaryota; kingdom Metazoa; phylum Chordata; class Mammalia; order Rodentia; family Cricetidae; genus Ondatra; species Ondatra zibethicus. Next base: position 52,311 of record PVIU01008697.1, on the reverse strand, counting down.
ACCTCTCATAGTCACAGATGCACTATGGTCTTCAGATTGTGTAGATGCTGCCAGGATGTCATCCTGCATTTCTGCTCTGCAGAGGGACTCTTTTCTTCACAAGGTACTGGCCATCTTTACTCCATGAAAACTCTGTTCACCAGAAAGCAGAATTTATGGTGGAGGAAAGTCAGAGTCTTAGGGACAGAAGGAGCCATCAGTAAAATACTGAGAGTCTCTGTGGTCAAGATGCTGTGCTCAGGATGCTGGGTCACATTCTTGAGGCTTCTGTCACCTAGGGATTGGTCACAGAGATAATGGCATTGATGTGTTTACCAAATGTTCTGAGTCTCTCACTCAAGCTTTCACATTCTAGACAAGACTTTTGGGGAAAAAATTATGGGGGAAGAAGATACAGTATAGCAGAGAGCATAGCATGCACAGCTCTTCCACCCTGGGAAGAGCAAGAAGTGGTGCCAGGGTCTGCTTTGCTCTTGCAGGCTGTGGAGAACAATGGGTCATAGGGAAGGCATTGGATGTGGGTATCAGTGGACCTAAGGCAACGGTCTTGAAAGCCTGGAGCTGGAGATAGCCACACCAGGGGTCCAGCCGGGAGCTAAGGACTCCCCCACACATATTATTCTTTTTGAAATTAAAAGTGATTCTCTCTGAAAACCATCCCTCCTTGGGAGTTGCTTTTTGAAAAGTTGGTACACATGACTTCTTAAGACACAGATTTTGCCCTTCCAATTTACTGTTCAACTACTTTTTAAAAAAAGAAATGTATACTTCATTTTTCAGTATTTGAAAGTTTCATGCATGTATGCAATGTATCTTGATTATATCTATCCTCCCACTTCCTCCCTCCTACTCTCCCTAGGGGGGGCTTCCTGTTTCTCAACATAATTCTCTTCCAACTTCATGTCCATACACACACACACACACACACACACACACACACACACACACACACACACATACACACACACACTACGTTGAATCCAACCAGTGCTGCCCATATCCCCATGGGTGTGGGGTTATCCACTGGGCATGGGAACTTAACCATGATCACTCCCAAAAGAAAAGTGACCCCCCAGCAGTAGCCAATACCTGTAATTAGCTCTTCTGCTAAGGGTAGGACATAGAAAGCCCCATCTGCTCCATGCTGGAATATTTTACTGATTTGACTTTCTGTAGGTCAGGATTGACTGTAGTTTTGGAATGCTGTTTTGAAAACAGAATATTATATTTTGTTAAAATATGGTCATATTTGTGTGCCATGAATATCTCTTACTTGTTAGATAAAAGTCATGTATGTAACATATGTATGGTGTTGGACAGTGTACGTTTAACTAATACCTTTCATTTATAGCTATCATCAATTTTCTACCTATTATCGGTCTGTATATATTTATCATTATACAGACATTATCTACCTGCCTACCTCTTCATGACTCAGTCTTCTATAGCTCCTATTACATCCACTGTCTAATTATATCTATTATCTATTTTCTACATACCAGCAGCAACAACATGTATCACAGACACGCCTACATTGTGAAATACAATTTACCTATAAATACAAAAAATGATTTTATTAGTCACTGGCAACCATAAGAAGAGGCAAAAGACTTTATAAACTCATATTTAGAACAATCTCCAACATACAGAAAAATTTTAAGAATAATACGAAGGTGAGACTCAAATTGTGCTGGTGCCCACCGTAGCCAGCTCTCCCAGAAAATCAGGACTCTGCTCTCTGTCCTTGCCCGTGTATCACTCAGCTTCTCTCATTGGATACAGAGTCCTTCGTGATACTGTTGAAAATTGCTGGTTAATGATGGGGACACCCACTGAAACGGTCTACCTGGGCTAATGGGAGCTCATCAACACCAGCCAGACAAGCATAGGACCAAACTAGTCCCTCTGAATGTGGTTGACATTTTCATGGCTGGGGCAGACTGAGGGGCCACTTGCAGTGGCACCAGGATTTATCCCTACTGCTTGAACTGGCTTTTTGGGAACCTGTTCTCTTTGGATGGATACCTTGCTCAGCTACTATATCAGCCCATATATAGTAGGGGAGGCCTTGGACCTTCCCCAAAGCAATGTGCTTTACCCTCTCTGAGGAGTGGATGGGGGTGGGGTGGGGGGATTAGTGGAGGGAATGGGAGAAGGGGAGGGAGTAGGAACTTGAATTGGTATGCATAATGAAAGAAGATAGTTTTTTTTTCTTTTTTAAAAAAGTAAAAATAAAGAAAAGAAAGAAAGAAAATTGCTGGTTAATAGTCCTTCAGAATAAGCTTCTGTTTGACACAGAGTGCTGTGTGATTACACCCAGTTTAGGCATGTTTGACCAGAACGTCACAGGTGTGGTATTGTGTTTCTGACATGGCACCTTATCGCTCTGTAAACTGATACTGATATTTCCCATAACTTGTAACAATGACTTGATCATGTGGTAAGGGTGCTATGTCATTATACCCACTATAGATTTTGTTTTCTTTTGCTCTTCACATCTGGTGTGGAGATGACTTTAAAGCTGTTGGACATCTTGTTTTCTACCCACTCACCATGTACTTTTGCATCAGCGAAGTTTTCCTAACCAGAACAGGTGACTTCTAAAGGATGTTTGTTTTTTTATTCAGCAACTGACATCTAGTCTAAGGAAAAATCCTCTGTCTGTCCCCAAAAAGTCATACGTTTGCGATGTCTCGTGGATTCTTTGTCTGCAATTATAACTCTTTACTGCCATTGTTTTGGTTATTAGATTGTCTGGACTTTGTCCCCAAGACTCCCTTCTGTCTGGTGTCTGTGCCTTTCAGGCATCTCCCAATAATTGTTCAAAGACTTCCTTGTTTTCTGGCATGGCAGTGCATTTTAGGCTCATCTAGCCCTTCCCAGCCCTGAGCCATCCTTTTCTGCAGAGTTTGTTCCTTTCAGTGGTGAAGGAGCTTCTTAGGATGCCAGGAGGAGAGTCTGTGCCACTAATGGATCCTTGTTCCCAAACCCTTTTGTGGGTAATATTCCCAACCCCCTCTTTCTCTGTCTCTCTCTACCTGTTCCTCTCTCCCTCCTTTACTTCCTCTTTTCCTCCCTGTCTACAGGAAAGCCCAGTTCATTCTCTCTAGTCTTTTCCTCTTCTGTATCATGCACCTTTACCTTTACGATGTTTCCTTTCCTCCAGCCTGTGAATTTGTTTTCTTAATCCCAATCTCGATTTATAACCAAATTCCTTTTCTTGCGCAGCCATCTGTCCAGACCTCTCAGGACAGTTCAGGTCTCAGCTGGGCAATCTTGCACTCCCAATCCCCACCCCCATTTCTGCTTTGAAAAGGGTCTGAGAAAAGTTCGTAACAAAACTAATGCAACCAATTAGGGAGCTTTTGTGGTTGCTGTGATGTATAAACCAATATAATAACCTCCCCAAAAGGCTTAGGCAAATATCAATATAAGCTAATAACTGCTTTCAAAGAATGGTTTTTATGTCACTAATAAAAATGAATGGACATGATCTTTATATTGCATATCCTTGAACAGTAACATAATAACCTGACAATATACAATCAATATAGCAAGAATATAGTTAGTTTATCAAGAATGTGAGGCTAACCCAGTAATGAGATCCAGGAAGACTAGAATGGATTGTAATACCTCTAGAGTGATAAACCTTGTGGGTCTATCCTAGGTGAAATCCACTGACCAAAATGGTCCTAGGTTTAAATTAAAAATATAAAGCGTCATGTCTCACAGTTACCATATAACTAAAAGACAATGGACAGCACTGGTGATTACCAGCAGGACTGTTTAGGGCCCTATGCACAGCAGGCTACTAGGTCTTCAAGTACCACCTCAGAGGGAGCATTATTTGTTGCTCAAGTGGTCTTAGCTTTAATATCATAATGTTTCAGTTTCCCAAATGACCACATGTCACTACAGCTCATTTGGCAGTGTGCAGTTTCTGGAAGCCTCAGGTATACCATTTTGCATATATAAATTCTACTTTAGGAAGACCATGAATATCTTTTGACTTGACAGTATTTCCTATACAACCCAGCTGGTAGAAATCAATAAATATAGCTTTTTTTCTAGCACAAACTCTCCACCAATTTAATATAGCACCAATTTAATTGAGGTATAGCAATTGTGTGTCTCTATGTGGTGGAGTGTAATAATTTGATACTCATATATAGAATGCAATGGCTGAATCAGTATAATAAGCGTTTCTTTCCACTTAAACTTTCATTTCTTCTTTCTGCTGGGAAACTTCATACTCTTCATACTCTTTCACTTATTTTGAAAACACTGAATAAATTATTGTGGACTTTAACAGCTAAGATGGAACTAATCCTGCTTATATAACTGTATTTTGGTGAGCCTGTCATCCACTTCCTTCCCCCTCCTGTCATCTCACTTCTACAGCTCTCTCTCTCTCTCTCTTTCATATTTGAAAGAATAAATCCTTTGTGATTTTCCAGGGACTTGGTGTAAATTTCAAAGACAGAATTATATATATATATATATATATATATATATATATATTTATATATTTTTTATTTGGGAAAGCAAAATGTCAAAATTTGCCAGGATGTTTGCACATTTGATTAAGATTTAACTCTAACCATGGTGGCTGAGAGGTAGTATATGGTTCTCTATTCAACTATAGGGATACTAAAATGTTTTAAAAGAAATGTAGGAGGCAGCATAACAAATATTGGATAGTTTTATATCAACTTGACACAAGCTTGAGTCATCAGAAGAAGAAGCCTCAGTTGAGAAAATGTCTCCATAAGATCCAGGTATACAGTATTTTCTTAATTAGTGATTGATGGAGGAGGGCCCGGGACACTGGGTGATGCTACCCCTGGGCTTCTATAAGAATGTAGGCTGAGTGAGTCATGAGGAGTACCACTAAGCAACACTCCTCCATGGCCTCTGCTTCAGCTCCTGCCTCTAGGTTCCTGCCTTCACTGCTTTTAATGATAAACAGTTATATAGAACTACAAGCAAAATAAACCCTTTTTTCTGAAAGCCCAAGTTGCTTTTAGTCATGGTGTTTTGTGTGGTATTTTATTTGTGTTCTGAGAAATAAATCTTGCCTGGAGATCAGAGGGCAGAACTAACCAGCCACTAGTTAACCATAGAAGCTGTGCCGTGGTGCCATACACCTCTAATCCCAGCACTGCTGGTTTACACCTCTAATCCTAGCACTCCTGGTTTATACCTCTAGTCCCAGCACTGCTGGTTTACACCTCTAATCCCAGTACTGCTGGTTTACACCTCTAATCCCAGCACTCCTGGTTTATACCTCTAGTCCCAGCACTGCTGGTTTACACCTCTAATCCTAGCACTGCTGATTTACACCTCTAATCCCAGCACTGTTGGTTCACACCTCTAATCCCAGCACTGCTGGTTTACACCTTTAATCCCAGTACTGCTGGTTTATGACTTTAATCCCAGCACTCAGGATGTGGAGACAGAAATGATAAGGCAGGGTGTAGACAGGATCTCAGCCCTGGCCAAGGAATTTGGAGAGGTTAAGAAGTCTCTGGTGACTGCTGCTCTGCTTCTCTGATCTTTCAGCATTTACCCTGATTTTTTTTTAAATTGATTAAGACTAATTAGGATCATGCTTCATCTTGTGTCCAATTTTTGGGGCACAGATTCACGAAAAAGCTGCTTTCCTGTGGCTTTGCAGCCACCCACACAGGCCCAAGCTGCATGCAGCTGAAGTCACTGCTCCACTGGCTAGATTTTTCTTTTTATTTCCCTAAATCTGAACAAGTCTGGGATTTTCTGTAGCGACCTCTCTGCAGCAAACTCTACAGGCACGTGGGCTCCAAATGCTGCTGGAGTTAGCCCCTCACCATTGGCCAGCTTTGTCTTTAGGCAGCTCCTGCTGTCATGCACTTCTCCCCTACAATGGCCTGTTAGCCTTTTTTAGACAGCAGGCTCCCTTTCCTGGTGAGTGAGTTGTGAGCTTTCCCTGGGCTTCTCCTCAGGCTGCTGCCATACTAGGTAGCTGCCTTGACATCTACTTGGGCTTCTACTGTTCTACACAGCAGCAGGCAGCCTCACACTTCATTGTCATCCTCACCGCCATTGTCGGCAGATTTGATAAGACAATTGGAGTTCTTAAAGGGGATAGTTAAGAAAAAAGAAAGAGAGATTTTTTTTCCCAATGTCAAAAAAATGGGAAACACTATTATGATGGAGGGAGTTAGGTCTCTGTATGATTACACAATGGATGTTTTAAAAAATGCAGCAATTAAATGAGGGGATAATTAACTTAGATTGGATTTATGTAATGTCAATTATAAGAATTATCAGTTTGATAACCAATCTTAATTTATGCAGTCACCTTATGGGAACTGCCAAATGGCAGGTATTCCCAGGGCTGTATAAGAGCTGACTGGATTCCTGTGGAAATGTTAGATTTGAGGAGATTTAAGGAAGTGATAGTCTCATATGGTATGCATTCACCTTTTGTGAAGCAGGTGTTAAATTCATGGTCAACTAGTAACAGAATTATCCCACAAGACTGGAGAGACTTGGTTACAGCAGTATTAGAGTCTGGTCCTCAATTAGAGTGGAGAACCTGTGGAAAGACAAGGCTAGGACCATTGAATAATGAAGTAGGACTAGAGGTATTCAAATTACCCAACAGCAGTTTCTTAGAGTGGGTTATGCTGGTGTACAAAGACAGTCTCTATATGATCATCACACCCTGGCTGTATGTCATGTATCAGCTTTGAATACTTGGGACAGAATTGAACTCAGAAAGAGAACTAAGTCATTTAATAAAGTTATAAAGAGGCAGACAGAAACCTTCACTGATTTTTTTTATAAAGATTGACTTCAAATGTAAATAGAATGATACAAATTCAGGAGCTAGACAAATGGTAAGTAAATCTTTGGCTTTTGAAAATGCTAATTTACAATGCAAAAGGATAATTAGGCCTTTAAAGGCAAGATCAGCACCCATAGAGGTATGGGCCCAAGATACGGTCAATATTGAATCTCATAACCACAATGACACTTGGATAGGAGAGGTGATTTCCAAAGGTTTGAGGAAAACAATTAAAATGCTAGGTGTTTTAGTTGTGGCAAACAAGGTCACCTAAAAAGGGATGGTAGACAGGGCATTCCTAGAAACTATGTTTTTTTCTAAGAATAATCCAAACAGAAAGCTTTGTCCTCTGGAGTATGTAGAAGGTATGGCATAGGGCAACACTGGACCAATAATGTAGATAAACAAGGGACAGACACGGTAACCCTTTGACATCAGAAAAAGCCTCTCACAGGTCCCATCTCAAATTCAGTTCAGTCATGCCCTGCCACCATGGGAGAAACTCCTCAGAGCAATTAAAAAAGCTAATGCCTATTGTAAAGAAAAACCATATTGCTCTGGATGATAGAACAGCTTTAGATGATAAACAAAAATTTTAGGAGAAGCCATAAAGCAAATATTATAAAGATTGGATTTAAACAAGAGAGACATTTATAATTTTCCTTGTTAACAAATTCAAAAAGAAACTCACAAAAGAGTTGTAAAGTGTATAAGGTTGAGAAGCATAGACAGATAGTTTTGAGTTAATAATACAAGTTAGGGTAGAAAGTGAGTGCTGGGCAGTGGTGGCTCACACCTTTAATCCCAGCATTCGGGAGGCAGAGGCAGGCGGATCTCTGTGAGTTCGAGGCCAGCCTGGTCTACAGAGTGAGTTCCAGGACAGGCTCCAAAACTACAGAAAGACCCTGTCTTGAAAATCCAAAAAAGAAAGAAAGAAAGAAAGAAAGAAAGAAAGAAAGAAAGAAAGAAAGAAAGAAGAAAGAAAGAAAGTGAATTAGGTACAACACTTTGAACACACCAAGATAGGACAGATAATGGAATATTTTCTCTGAATTTGTCAAATGCAAATGGACTAGACATTGTTAATGTAATTATTGTCTGTATAGACAGGATCTTGGCCCCTTTTTTGGTCGAGGAATTTGGAGAGGTATAAAGTCTCTGGTGACTGCTGCTCTGCTTCTCTGATCTTTTAGCTTTTACCCATATCTGATTCCCGATTTTTTATTGATTAAGACTAATTAGCATCACACTTCAGTGTTTAATCACAGCAATAGTAACACTAAGACACAACATGGACATAACACTTTTAAAAGTGTCAGTTCTTTCTCTCTTCAATGACAAATGACTAATGTGACAGCATCAATCTAAAGCAGGAAGCCCTACATAGCTTCTTTTCCTGCCAGACAGGCAGGACATTACGGGGAAGGAAAGCTCCTACAATCCAGAGAACCGACCAGCAGCCCCAATGTAAATTCAAGCCCCTTCCCACAATCTCACAAACAAGCCCATTAAACGTGAGCCACATCCATGCAGTCCAAATCAAGCTGCGATTACAGAGCCTTCTCTCTCTGTGTTTCTTTCAGGTTTCATTTCATGCTTTCCTTTTTGATATTCTAAAATAAGCATTTATTTTAGTTAAGGGATACCCTGGAAACTGTATAGCTTGTATACAAAGGTATTGTGCTTATTTTTGCTGTTTCTGGTAAAATCTCACTCTACAGGATTGACTGTAGTCCTCAAACAACTGTCCACAGAAAACCAAAGGAAGAAAACTATGAACTGTCTACGACACACCAGCATTTTCAGTGGTTTTCATGATCATGCAAAGCCCTGTTGGGGCAGTGCCTGATAGATGCAAAGCCCAAAAGGTATAGGCTCTACACTCTGATAACAATGATGTCAAATTGAAATGATCTTGATACCTAGTGAATAAGCATTAACTAACTTCATTTGCTATCAGGCCCAATTTAAAGTTACCAACGAAACTGGAAATTATTTTTAAGTTGTTACACTGTACAACATAAAAAGTCAGAGTCCCAGTCGGAAGGAAGTTTGTCAAAATAACGTTTCCATTTGGTTAAATATGAAGGACATTTTCATAATCACAAATTAGTAGTAGAAACACTGTTGGCTTTTAGATCACTAAGCCTGTGTATAAACTCAGAATGAGAAATTGAGACCTTTCTGGATTACAGGCCTATTAAGAGGAGAGGGGATGGGAGGGAGGAACGGAGCAGGAGGAAAGCTGCTGAACCACCACTCACAGGGAAGCGCTGGCTTCTTTCTGTTGGATGGAGGTGTTTATCATGCTACTGATGAGCCTTAAGTTCAAGACTGGAGCCCTAGGTATCCAGGTGGAAATAGAGCACGGGGACCTGTCATATGGGAGGGGAAACATGAAAAGATTGTTTCCTAGTGCAGAGAGTTTCTGAGTGCAACATGCTCACAAGCCTTGTGGTGGTTGAGCCCCTGGGGATGACACAGGGCACCCAGTCTGTGAGGAGTGATCTGGCCTCAGTAAGCCAGTGGGGAAGGCTAGATCTGAGTCTTACCCAGGGTATGGGGAGGGATACTTTGCCAGTACTTGTTCTTGGATCATTTTCCAAGGGAACTGGCTTGTGTAAAATTCACAATGGGCCTTATATTCCAAGCCAACAAAGTTATATTTAAAAAGAACACATACTAGGAGTTGGAGCTCAGCAGTTAAAAGCACATGTTACTCTTGCAGAAGACATAAATTCTGTTCCTAGTGTCCACATCAGGGCAGCTCACAACTGCCCATAACTCTATTTGCAAGAGACTCCAACACCCTACTCTGATCTCTAAGTGCTCTGCACCTAAGTGGACGAACCGATCCTCAAACACACAAGTTCATGCGAATAGTAATTTAAAATAAAAATAAAATCTTCAAAACACTTTGAAATACTTTCCTACTAAATCAAGTTTGCTGTTTATTGACCACCAATTATTTGTGATGCTACAAGTTCTTTATGATCTTCTCATGATAACAGAAAGAGCCTTTTAAAGGCTCTCGTCAGCCCTGTAGCTTCTCTGATTTTATTCGTGGGGATAATTGCTGCCTCCAGTGAAATGCTCCTCATCATAGCCAAAAAACATAGTGTCCTTCACAGCAGATGACTCATAGCTCTTTCTTCCCTGGGTAAAGACATCAGCAGGAGATAATTCTCACAGTTAACCAAACTCCAACATGGATATCACAACTCAGTGACTGTTTAAAGGAAAAAAGAGGGAGGGGGACACATCTCAGGATACTGAAAATTTCGGGTATACATTTAACTTTTCAGAAGTAAAACCTTTCACACATGTAGAAAGATTATTCTTCAACCATGTATCTTCCCAACAAAACTTTTCATCTTTATCTTTTCTTTTAAAAGACTTAATAATCAGATTAATTTATAGAAAGTCTTGATTTTAGGAGGCTAGAGTTTTTTTTTTTTTTTTAAGAAGCTGTCAAATAATCCTACATTTGAGGATCATGCTATGCACTCAGACATGCTCTGGGAAAGGACACTATAGACATAAAATCCGTTATGGGTTTAGGAAAGGGAAAGAAAGTTGGTGTTCCAGTCACCAGGACACAGCCCTGGAATCCCAGGAATTTTCTCCCACTGTGCGCACAACTCCCTGAAGCCATTATATCCATGGGCCAAAGCCCGCGAGAGAGTGGGGCCTCCAGGCCAGTGCAGAAAAACAGCCTGACTTCACTTTGGGACAGACTCCTGTTAGAGTTTGTCATTGCTTCAAATACTCAGTCTTGAATCAGTGAGGTAACCCAGTCCCAGGGGCAGGGTCTGGATGTTAACTCTGGCTTCTGATGTTGATACCAGCACACCATCCCTGGGAGTGTCCCTCAAGGAGGAAGACTTTGACGTTTGATGCACAGTGTAGTGACTCCAGAGTCAGACGGAAAAGGCTGGGTATGGTGATGCACACCTCTAACACATTCGTTTGGGAAGCAGATCTGGAAGGGTTAGGAGGTCTAGACCTGTGTGGACTCTATAGAAAGACCTTGTTCCCCAAACCAAAACAAAGCCATATTTAGCTAGTTGGTGGACAATGGAACCACTCTCCTTCCTCACAGAACTGGGTGGCAAGCCGCTCTGCTACGAGAGAAGGAGAAGCAACGCCACATCTTTATCTAGAAATTCCCTGGTGAGGTGAAAAGCATTTAGGATGAAGGTTGCTGATGGTGAGGATAATAGTAGTGGCTCCTGGGCTATGCAGGTCTTTACCACCAGGACCTAAGATAGAATTTGGGTCTTTGTTGTGGGGTGTTATAGGTTGGATGTGAAATGCCCTCCATGGACTGACATGTGTAAACATGCTCCAGCCAGCAGCATTACTTTGGAAGGTGTGGGTGGTATCTTTAGGAGGTGGTGCCCAGCTCGAGGAAGTGGGTTATTGAAGGTAAGCCTTACAGATTATAGCCTGACTGCTTCCAGTTCAAGTTCCTATTTTGCTTGTGACTGCCAACACAATTGACCTCTTGCTATGATTGTCACAGCCAGGAGCCCCTGCTTTTCCCACCATGATGGATTGAATCATGAATTAAAATGAATTATTTCTCCCTTAACTGGCTGCCAGGTGTTTTGTTATGGCAGTGAGGCAGCAGGTAACACATTGGGCTTCTGAGGGAAAGATAGACAAGCAAAAATCAGGAAGTGGGCAGGTCACACCACTTCTAGCATTGAGCTTAGAGGCTGGTCTTAGATGTCTAGAACCTGACCATGTGACGTTAGAACAGTGGACAATGGCCTAATGTGTGAGAGTCTGACAAAGGAAGCTGTGGGGTGGGAGCTTGTTGGCAGAATGAGGGGAGCCCAGTTCCGCCTTGGTCCTGGGAACTGGGCCAAGGGAACACTGAAATGCTGCTCTCTAGAAAGCAAGTAGAATCCCAGATCTCAGAGGCTGCAATGAACACAAAGAAACGAGAGTTATCTGAAATGCTGGTCCTGATCTGACCACACAACTAAAACATCACACTGTGTTCATAAGTTTTTGAAATTATATGATGAATTTTAAACATATATTAAAATCAAAACTGAACAGCAAACTGAAACAAGCATATTTCCCAGCCTGGGCTAGCCCCTTCCTGGTACCTCCTGGCTTTTGAACTTTCTTCTGTGCAGCTCGGTGATACAGAGACTGATGCAGCACAGGATGGAGGGCCAAGGGGCCCAGTCTGGGTCAGCGTTCACAGAGCACCAAGGGTATTTACACTAACCGATGCTGACTTAGGGTGTTTTGTGAAAGAAGAAGTGGGATTTTTGGATTTGGGAGGCTAGAGAACTGTTTCTTGTCTGTTTTCACTTGGTCTTGTTGCCCTTTTTCGCTTTCTGCATACAGATTTGTCTGGGGTTTCAGAACTGAGTTGTGCTGTAGCCCGTGAGTAAAACAACCAGCCTTCCAATTGGCTGCAATACCCATGGCTCTATGTTTTTCTTTACTACTCTGATTTTTTTCCTTTTTAACAGGGTAACCGAAGAGGGTGTTTTGTAAAAGGTCCATTTAGCTCACAGTTTGGGGAACTGCAGCTTGGCACTGGCATCTGCTTTCCTCTGGTGAGGCTCCCTTGGCTGTTTCACAATGGAGGCTGAATTCATGGCAGGAAAATGTCAAGGGAGAGAAGTCACATGACCATACAGAAAGCCAGGGAAGGACCATGGATGGGTCAGAGAAGGGTGAAGCTTCTATTTCATAATAATCCTCCCATGAACATTAACTGGGTCCTAGGAGAACTATTTCTATCTGTCTAAAGGCATGAGCCCCTGTGGCCCATTGACCTCTAGTTTCCAGTCCTTAAAGATCCCACAGTTCTTAAAATCACTGCTCAAGGGACCATTTTTGATATTCATGAACCTTTAGGGGACAAAGCAGAGATGACCCACAGCAGCATCCTTGTATCTCTTTCCACCTGGTGCTCAGTGGTAAGCTGGACACAGAACTAATCTTGTATTCGGTCCATCCAAACTTATATCTGTATACACAGTAGAAGCAGATATTGTCTCCAAAGTGTCATCTCCTCACTGCACCACTTACATGAGACTTCACAGGCTAACATTTTAAACATTGAATCTCATCAGCGATCTCTTCCAAGCCTCCCTTGCTTGTGGAGTCAGTGGTCAAGGATGGCTGTGCTGATATTGACACCAAAAGGCGAAGGGATAAAATACTGTCACTTTAAGCTGCTTGCTCCTTCTCAGAAGGGCTGTTTCCCTGTCCGTGTCCCCAGAACTCCTTCAGAATGGTTGAGTTTGCCATTCTGGAGATCTGCAGAATAAGCTCATGCAGTGAGAGCAAATGGAGGGTGTCCTAGCGGCCTTTTGTTTCTGCTGTTAAAAGTTTCATGTTAAAACATTGTATGAAGCTAGAACTATCATGGGATCCACCTATCTCATCCCTGGATATATAACCAAAGAATCTAAGTCAGAGTACTATACAGACCCTTGCTCATAGATGTCTACTGTGGTTCTATTTACATAACCAAGTCATAGTCTGCTGCCTAGACTCTATCAACAGAAAAACAGATGAACAAAATGTGCTTTGTGTACACAATAGAGCTTTCTTCTACTGCCTCATTCTCACTCCTTCTCCCAATGAAATCAACGGTATTTTCAAAAATGATTGCCTGCTTTCATGTCTTCTTTTTAACCTGAATTTAATTAGGGTTGCTTACGTGAGCATTAAGTAGGGATTTGTATACTAGAGCATGGGCTACTCATCACTGACTACACCACTGAAAAAAATGTCACCCTCTTCCCATCAAATCATTAACTTCCAATAGCACATATGCCCCTTCCCCAACCATGATAGAATGTTGACGGGCTCAGCCTTGGACAATAGCCACAGTGGCTAAAACATCTTACAGCACTCCTTCCTACTCCCAGGAGCTTACATTCTTTCTGCCCCCTCCTTTGTGATATTTCCTGAGCCTTAGAATGGGTGATATAAATGTTCTGTTTAGGGCCCAGAACTCAACAGTCATTTCCTCACGTACTCTGCCATTCTATGACTCTGCATTAACCACTGCCCACCTCAAAAGAAGCTTCTCTGATAGGCTGAAAGCACACTAGCTTATGCATGTAAGCATTTAGAAAAAGATTTCTGCTGAAGTTTCTTTCAGAAGACAAGGTGACCATAACCAACCATCATTAAGTCTTGTTCTGGGAGTTAATTTGCTTTCTTTCTTTCTTAAACTGTCCTTGAAAGAGCAAAAAACAAGTTTATGATTTGTCTGAAAAGAGTAAGTATGGGCATTGGCAAATGCTCCAATGATCCCCTGTTTGATAAAAGAAGTGTGTGTGGGGGGGGGTAAATGGCTCAGCTTCTTATAATTTACCCAAGGAACATGCTATGACCAATGAGATGTAACTCTTGTAACATTTTTTCTTATTGCCTCAAACCTCCTATAAAAAATGTATTTAAGATAGAACAAATAAGCAAGAGAGAATTGTAACAGAAAATTGAAACAAAGGAGAGTTAAAATAATTAGAACTTAGAAAACATTAGAGGACAGAAAAACAGACAAAATAAAGAACATGACCAAAAAAGAAAAAAAAAAAGAGATGGTGAATTAAAAAAAAAAAAGGAAGTGTAAGGTGAGGGTGGGAGAGAAGGATATGTTGTTAGTAACTAGGAGTCAGAATTAAAGTGTTGAGCTGATCCCAAGGAAATCCAACTTATTTTTCCTGCTTGTTCTCATGGCCCCCCATGAAGAGTTTATTCATTTTAGAACATTTTTGTAAAGTGATCCTTGTGTTCTTTTGAGCATGATATTATACTCATATGTTCTGGAATGTTTTCTCTTTCTGATAAAATAATACATTTATTAACTGCATGAAACTAAATTAAATTAGACAATGCAGTCAGGAAGGATAGGATGACGAACAGGACTTTTACATGAGAATATTTAAAATTGTAATATCTCTTACTTTGGACAGTGTCACCATGGGTAAATTTGCTTTTTAAATATCCTCTAGTGCTGCCCCTTGGTAGTTGTAGGACCTTGAGTCAGTCTCTGAATTCTTGGTTGTGGGAGTTTTTCATCTCTGGATGGAGGATGATAGCACCAAGTTCATAAGTTTGCCAGAAGGTCAGGAGGATAAGTGTGTTTTGAATGCTTCCAAAGCTTAGCAGCTGCACTGTGAATGTGGAGAGGCCAAATGCACAGTTTATGTAGGAGGAAAATCCATCACAGTGGACAAATCTGCCCAGCAAAGCATGGTGTCATATCATTATACTATTTCCTGAGAAACCAAGATGTAGGGAATTATGTGGGTGCTTGGAAGTATGAAGAATGGGGGATGAGATCTCCTATTAGAGTTCTCACCCCGACTTTCAAGTGAAGAGATAGGCTGTCTTCTGAAAGTGACTGGTACTGTCCATGTGGGTGCTCCCCTAACAGCCAAGGATGCTCACATCCCAAATGGTAGACAAGACGCCCAAACACATGGCTCTAGCCTTGACTAGAGTTTCTGTTCTTGTTTTAGTTTGGTTTTGGTAAAATAAGTTATGCACATGCATGAATGACTGTGGCCAGTGCTGACCAATGTCTCTAGATCAAGTCTCAAGGGTTCTTCAGGTCTTGTCTTGTGGTGAAATGGACAGTCTAATCTTCTGAGCTTCTCTTGAGATGTCCACAGAGAATAACAATCCAGATAAAAATAGGTATTACTGTACACAAAAAAACTTATAGTATAAAGAACATGTATAGAAATGTTCAGCTAAACTTCAACTAATATCTGAAAGATGTCACAAAAATTGGCTGTGGGGGTATCAAGAGAGCAAATGTTGCAGGGTTGCAGTTGTAGAATGAGGTTCTTAGTGCTCTGGCTTCCTCTTCCTCTTGTCCTGCTTTTCCTTAGGGCTCTTGGGCCTCTAGGGGAACCCATCTCAGACAAGCCATTTACCTGTACTTTACTGAAAAAAATGCCTGTGTTTATTGTGCTGTGTCAAGCATTACAGTTGGAACATGAAATCACCCCCCCATGGGCTTTTGTGCTGAAATTTAGTTCTCAGATATTACTTTTACTTATTCTGGAAAGTTTAGGGGGTGGGTCCTGAATGGGGGAAGTAGATGCTACAGGCATATATTTTAAAAAATTTGAAATAGTTCTAAGTTCCTTCCTCTGTTTTCTGCCTGTCCTGGATTGTACAGCTTGCCACATACATCACTGCTACCATAGTGCACTGTCCAGGTACATGAGACTAAGCAATAACAGACTGAAACTTCTGAAACTATGAGCAAAATCTTTCTTTCCTCTAAACTGTTTATATCAGATAATCTGCCACAGTGACATAGAAATGTAGATGGAAGTTTCTGTCCCCCGAGTCCTGCTGCTGTTCAGTACCAAAGAAACACATAAAAGCTTATATTAACTATAAACTGTTTGATCTGTTAGCTCAGACTTATAACTTAAATTAAACCATAATATTTATCTATGTTTAGCCATGCGGCTTTGTACCTTTTCTCAGTAAGGCCTTCTCATCTTGCTTCTGTGTCTGGCTTACTACTGCATCTCTGCCTTTCCTCTTCCCAGAATTCTCCTACTCTGGTCACCCTGCCTATATATACTTCTTGCCTGGCTCCTGGCCAATAAGTGTTTTATTAAACCAATACAAGTGATAAATCTTTACAGTGTACAAGAACATTATCCCATAGCATTTCCCCCGTTTTTCTTTTCAAAACAAGAGCCTTGAATCTAATCTCCTTTGTTTGGCTTTTTCCTGATCATTATCTATAACAACTTGTAACTAACATGGTAAACAAAGACAAACATCTATAATCCATTTTTTGGGAATGTGGGCATAGTTTTCTAGACTACTTCCTACTGATTGTGGGTGCTGATAATCTTATGGGGACCCAAAGAAAATTTAGGATTATGGTCAAGTCCTGACTGGAGTATTCTGTGAGGTTGGATCATCTCAGCCAGCAGTCTTGAAACTGTTGTGAATGTAGAATTTAGAGGACATTACAACATAGCCACTCTGAAACATTGGATTATATGGGCCATCCGCTCCTATTGGAGATTTCTCAGGGGGTCTCTCTTGGTCAAACCTTATTTTTCTTAACCCAGAAAGAGTCCACAGTTTCTCATTTCTTGTGAAACAAATGCAAAACATCTTCTGTGAAGTAACAGATCTTTTGACTTAAATTTTGAAGTCAAGGCATTTTCAAAATATATAGGTTGGATTAAAACTGAAGTATTTATAATCAAATGTCTTTTAGCATCTGTTGCTCCTTCCTCAGCAGTCAAATAACGAAAAGATATCATAATGACATACATTAGCCAGATTCTCTGTGTATTTTCCATCTTTACATGGATCTTTTTTCTCTATTTCTTTTATTTTTATTTTTAATTTTTGGTTTTTTGAGACAAGGTTTTTTTGTTTATCTTTGACTGACCTGGACTCACTCTGTAGACCAGGCTAGCTTCAAACTCACAGAGCTCTGCCTGTCTCTGCCTCCCTAGTGCTGAGATTAAAGGTGTGTGCCACCACACCTGGCTACTCTATTTCTTTTTTTTCCATATTCTTTTATTTTTTTTCCATTCAAAATAAAATTTACATTTCCTCCCCTTCTCCTAGTCCCCTCCCGTTCCCTCCCATCCCTTCTCCCTCCACCTGCTTCCTTAAAAGAGGGCATGGTGTCCTGCCCTGTGGGAAGTCCAAGGCCCTCCCCGCTCCATCCCGGCCTAGAAAGGTGTGCATCCAAATAGACTAGGTTCCCAAAAGGATAATACATGCAGAAGAGATAGGTCCTAGTGTCATTGTTGATGGCTTCTCAGTCTGTCCCCATTGGCAGCCACATTCAGAGAGTCCGGTTTGATCATATGCTCATTCAGTCCCAGTCCAGCTGGATTTGGTGAGCTCCCATTAGTTCAGGCACACTATCTCAGTGGGTGGACCAGCCCCTCACGGTCCTAACTTCCTTGCTCATCTTCTCTCACCTTCTTCTGCTCTTCGACTGGACCTTGGGAGCTCAGTCCATTGCTCTGATGTGAATGTGGGTCTCTGTCTTTATCTCCATCCATTGGACAAAATTTCTATGGTGATGATCAAGATATTCATCAATGTGACTATGGAACAAGGCTAGTTCTGGCACCCTCTCCTCTGCTGCCCAAGGACCTAGCTGGGGACATCTCCGTGGACACCTGGGACCCCCTCCAGAGCCAAGTATCTTGCCAGTTCTAAAATGACTCCCTTAATGTAGATATCTTATTCCCTTCTCCAATATCCACTTTTCCCCCATCTCCACCCTCCCACTCCCCCAAGCTCTCCCCAGTCCAATTAAAAAATGGGGTAAGGATCTGAACAGAGAATTCTCAACAGAAGTTCGAATGGTCAAAAGATACTTAAGGTCATGTTCAACTTCCTTAGACATCAGGGAAATGCAAATCAAAACAACATTGAGATACCATCTTACACCTGTCATAATGGCTAAAATCAAAAACACCAATGATTGCCTATGCTGGAGAGGATGTGGAGTAAGGGGAACTCTCATCCATTGCTGGTGGGAATGCAAACTTGTGCAACCACTTTGGAAATCAGTGTGGCGGTTTCTCAGGAAATTGGGAACCAACCTACCTCAGGATCCAGCAATACCACTCTTGGGGGAATATACCCAAGAGAAGTCAATCATACTACAAAAGCATTTGTGCAACTATGTTCATAGCAGCATTGTTTTAATAGCCAGAACCTGGAAACATCCTAGGTGCCCCTCAATAGAAGAATGGATCAAGAAAGTGTGGAATATATACACATTAGAATACTACTCAGTGGTAAAAAAACAATGACATCTTGAATTTTGCATGCAAATGGATGGAAATAGAAAACGCTATCCTGAGTGAGGTAATCCAAACCCAGAAAGACGATTATGGTATGTACTCACTCCTTAGTGGACACTAGCCATAAAACAAAGGACATTAAGCTTATAGCTCACAAGCCCAGAGAAGCCGAATAGCAAGGTGAACCCAAAGAAAGCATATACAGATCCTCCTGGAAATTGGAAGCAAACAAGATCACCAGGCAAAAGTTGGAAGCACGGGGGCAGGGATAGAAGTGAGGGTGGGGGGAGTGGGGAAAGGGGAGAGGGGGAAGGAGAAGCTACTCTATTTCTTAAGGACTCTCTCTATCTTTTCTTTTCTCTCTGAAGCCTATGTATAATTTTAAACACAATATAAAATATTTAGAGGGTTTTTTTCCATCTGAATCTGTTTTTACTGTATATATCTATTTTTTTCTGAGCACATGAGTCTTTAATCTGCTAAATGGCATGGCTAAGATTAAAGCTGCAGCTTTGGCAGCTGACTCTGTCCCATTCCTTAGCTTTCTGAGAGTCTAGTTTCATGGCAGAGGTAGAGGAGGGGGCCACTTTTATTGCCACAGCTCTGTGGAGTTTCTAGCTCCATGCCGCTACCAAGATGCATGCTACCAGCTGCTCATAAACAACATTTAAGTGTTTGGTAACTGGGCCTCTTTAAAAAGTCCCTACAAGGCTTTTGCTACTAATGCTGAGTCAGGAAGCCTTTCTTAAAGAAACAGCACCTCTGCCTGCTGCCAGCAAACAGAACCTACTGGAGTAAAGATGGTTACCAAGAAACTGCGCTTGACTCTGCTCTCATCTGTCTAGAATCTATTTTTTTTAAGCTTTCTCAGGCTTTATGTAGAAATTCTTGTCAAATATTTAGGTACCATTTGTACATAGACTTTCTACCTGCTTGGTCCCACAGCTGTTCAGCCCCAAAGAAATGTTGTAGGATAACGCTCTTGTACACTGTAAAGATTTGTCACTCATGTTAGTTTAATAAAATGTTTATTGGTCAGTAGCAAGGCAGGAAGTATAGGCAGGGCATCCAGAGTAGGAGAATTCTGGGAAGAGGAAAGGCAGAGATGCAGTCGTAAGCCAGAAGCAGAGGAAGCAAGATGAGAAGGCCTTACTGAGAAAGGTAACAAGCCACATGACTAAACATAGATAAAAATTATGGGTTAATTTAAGTTGTAAGAGCTAGTTAATAATAAGCTTGAGCTAATTGACCAAACAGTTTATAATTAATATAAGCTTTTATGTGTTTCTTTGATACTGAACAGCAGCAGTACTGGGCAGGACAGAAACTTTTGTCTATACAGAAATAAAAACAAAACAAAACAAAACAGGTTACTGTGACTACAGTGTAAAACCTGTTTCAATTTTTAAAACTTTATTGATTTGACATACCAACCACAGTTTCCCCTTCCTCCTCTGCTCCCATTCCCTCCCCCACTTCCCTTATACCCCCCACCCCACCCACTCATCTTCTTTCTCCATTCAGAAGTAGTAAGGCCTCCTATGGGAGTCACCAAAATATGGCATATAAAGTTGAGGCAGAATCAAGCTCCACCACCTTACACTAAGACCAGAGGGAACAGGTTCCAAAGATCATACTCATGTGCCAAGGAGAAGTCCTGGTGCTACTTCTAGGAGTCCCACAAAAGACCAAGCTACACAACTGGCACCAATATGGAGAGGGCCTAGGTCAGTACCATGTTGACTCACTAGCTGTTGGTCCAGAGTCTGTGAGCTCTCATAAGCTCAGGTCAGCTGTCTCTGTGGGTTTCCCCATTATGATTTTGATTCCCTTTGCTCATATAATTCCTCCTTCCTCTCTTCAACTGGATACTTGAAGCTCAGTCCAGTGCTTGGCTGTTGATCTCTGCATCTGCTTTCATCAGTTACTGGATAAAGGCTCTGTGATGACAATAAGGGTAGTCACAAATCTGGTGATGGGGGAAGACCAGTTAAGGCACCCTCTCCACTATTGCAAAGAATCTTAACTGGGGTCAACCTTATGGGTTCCTGAGAGTTTCACTGGCACCAGATTTCTCCCTAACCTCATAATATCCCCCTCTATCAAGACATCTCTTTCATTACTGTCCCCTCTGTCCTGCCTCCAACTCGACCATTCTTATCCATCATGTTCCCCTTCCTCAACCCCCTTCCCTCTACTACCTGTCCCCAATATATCTGTTTCCTCTTCCAAGGGATGAAACACAATTAATAAAAACTCGGAGACAGATATTGGGATTCAACCTGAAGGTCAGAAAAGCAAAACAGCCAACCACTGACACTTACCTCTACCTCAGTCCAAAATGATGATCCTGCCTCCAGGAATCTCAGAATGAGACTGAGGTTGATAGCTGTCTCCTCCTGTCTTATAATCCTTTCTAGTTCCAGGAATAGGGGCATGCACCACTACCACCTGGTTTCTATGACAAGCTAATGTGGCTACTGGGATTAAAGGTGTATGTCATTGCTGCTTGGTTTGTAAGGTTGAGCAGAGTGTGGCTGTTTTACTTTTCTGATCTTCAGGCAAGCTTTATTTATTAAAATACAAATTAAATGCCACTAAACAAGGAGATACATTCATCTATTTTAGGGTCATCCTTGTTACCTAGCTTCTTCTGTGTCAATGCATTCAAGGCTACTTCCCATTTTCTTTTCTACAATGTAATAGGGTTCATGTTGAGGTCTTTGATCCACTTGGACTTGAGTTTTGTGCAGGGTGATAGATATGGATCTATTTGCAGTCTTCTACATGTCAACATCCAGTTGTGCCAGCACCATTTGTTGAAGAGGATTTCTTTTGTATAATTTCACCTTCTTTTTCAAAAAATCAGGTGTTCATAGGTCTGTGGATTTATCTCAGGGTCTTTGATTCAATTCTACTGATCCACATGTCTGTTTTTAATGCCCATACCAAACTGTTTTTATTACTATATCTCTGTATAGTAGAGCTTGAAGTCAGGGATACTGATACCTAGAGATGTTCCTTTATTGTATAGGATTGTTTTAGCTCTTCTGATTTTTTATTTTTCCATAAGGAGTTGAGTATTTCTCTTTCAATTTCTGTGAAGAATTGTGTTGGGATTTTTATGGGGATTGCATTGAATCTGTAGATTGCTTTTGGTAAGATTGCTATTTTTACTGAGTTGACCCTACCCATCCAAGAGCATGAGAGATCTTTCCATTTTCTGATCTCTTCCCCAATTTCTTTCCTTTTTAAAAACTTAAAGTTCTTCTCATACAGGTCTTCCTCTTGTTTGGTTAGAGTTACCCCAAGATATTTTATGTTGTTTGTGGCTATTTGGAAGGATGATGTTTCTCTGATTTCTTTCTCAACCCATTTATCATCTGTATATAGGAGGGCTACTGATTATTTTTTTAATCTTGTATCCTGTCACATTATTGAAGGTGTTTATCAGCTGTAGAAGTTCCTAGGTAGAATTTTTGGGGTCACTTATATGTAATATCATATCATCTGTGAAAACTGATAGTTTGACTTCTTCCTTTCCAATTTGTATCCCCTTGATCTCCTTCTGTTGCCTTATTGCTCTAAGTAGAACTTTGAGTACTATATTGAAGAGATATGGAGAGAGTGGACAGCCTAGTTCTGTTCCTGGAATTGCTTTGATTTTCTTTTCATTTAATTTGATATTGGCTGTTGGATTGTTGTGTATTGCCTTTATTATTTTTAGGTGTGTTCCTTGTATCCCTGCTCTCTCCAAGATCTTTACTTTGAAGGGATGTTGGATTTTGTCAAAGGCTTTTTCAGCATCTATTGAGACAATCATATTTTTTTCAGTTTATTTATATGGTGGACTACATTGACAGATTTTCGTATGTTGAGCCATCTCTGCATCTCTGGAATGAATCCTACTTTAGCATGATGAATGATTTTTCTGTTGTGTTCTTGTATCCGGTTTGCCCATATTTTATTGAGTGTTTTTGCATCAATGTTCATGAGAGAGATTGGTCTGTAATTATTTTTCTTAGTTGCATCTTGGTGTGTCTTGGGTATCAGGGAAACTGTAGCCTCATAAAAAGCATTTGGCAATGTTCCATTTCTATTGTGTGAAACAATTTGAGGAGTATTGGTATTAACTCTCTGAAGTTCTGGTAGAATTCTGTATTAAACCCATCTGGTCCTGCACTTTTTTTGGTGGAAAACTTTTGATGACTGCTTCTATTTCTTTAGGGGTTATAGGCATATTTAAATTGCTTATCTGGTCTTGATTTAATTTTGGGATGTGATACCTATCCAGAAAATTGTATATTTCCTTTAAATTTTCCAATTTTTTGGAATACAAGATTTTGAATTATGACCTTATGATTCTCTGGATTTCCTCAGTGTCTGTTGTTATGTCAACATACACTTTTCTTTTCTGATTTTGTTAATTTGGATATTCTCTCTCTGCCTTTTGGTTAGTTTGGATAAAGGGTTTGTCTATCTTGTTAATTTTCTCAAAGAACCAACTGTTTGCCTCATTGACTCTTTGTATTGCTTTCTTAGTTTCTATTTTATTGATTTCAACCCTGAGTTTGATTGTTTTCTGGTGTCTACTCCTACTGGGTGAGTTTGCTTCTTTTTGTTTTAGAGCTTTCAGGTGTGCTGCTAAATCACTAGTGTTAATTTTCTCCATGTTCTTTATGTAGGCCCTTAGGGAACTTTGAACTTTCCTCTTAGCACTGCTTTCAAAGTGTCCCATAAGTTTGGATATGTTTTGTATTCATTTTCGTTGAATTCTAGAAAGTCTTTATTTTCCCTCTTTATTTCTTCCTTGACCTAGTGGTGATTCAGCTGAGCATTGTTTAATTTCCATGAGTTTGTGAACTTTCTGCAATTAGTGTTGCTGTTGAATCCTAACTTTAAGCCATGGTAATAAGATACAGGGGGTTATTCCAATTTTTTTATATCTGTTGAGATTTGCTTTGTTACTAAGTATGTGGTCAGTTTTAGAGAAAGTTCCATGAGGTGCTGAGAGCTGAGAAGAAGGTATATTCTTTTGTGTTTGGTTGGAATGTATTATAGATGTCTGTTAAGTCCATTAGATTCATTACATCTCTTAATTCTCTTATTTCTCTGCTAAGTTTCTGTCTGGTTGACCTGTCCATTGGCAAGAGTGGAGTGTTGAAGTCTCCTGTTATTAGTGTGTGGGGTTTTATGTGTAATTTAAGTTTTAGTAATGTTTCTTTTACACATGTGGGTGCTCTTGTATTAGGAGGCATAGATGTTCAGAATTGAGACTTCACCCTGAATTGTTCCTGTTACGAGTATAACGTGTCCTTCTCCATTTCTTCTGATTGATTTTAGTTTGAAATCAATTGTGTTAGATATTAGCTACACCTGCTTGTTTCTTAGGTCCATTTAATTGGAAAACTTTTTCCCAACCCTTTACTCTGAGGTAGTGTCTATCTTGGGGGTTGAGGTGTGTTTCTTGTAAACAGCAGAAGGATGGATCCTGTTTTTGTATCCATTCTCTTAGCCTGTGCCTTTTTATAGGTGAATTGAGTCCATTGCTATTAAGTAATATTAATGACCAGTGGTTGTTAACTTTGGTTATTTTTCTGTAGTAGTGTTCGTGTGTTTCCCTTCTTTGGGTTATGCTGGTGGGGGGTTATCAGATGTCTGAGTTCTTGTGGGTGTAATTAGTTTCCTTGTGTTGGGGTTTTCCGTCTAAAACTTTTGTAAGGCTGGGATTGTGGGTACGTATTGTTTAAATCTGTTTTTCTCATGGAATATGTTGTTTTCTCCATCAATGGTGAATGAAAGCTTTGCTGGGTACAGTAGTCTGGGCTTGCATCTGTGGTCTCTTAGCGTCTGCTGCACATCTATCCAGGACCTTCTGGCTTTTATGGTTTCCATTGAGAAGTCAAGTGTAATTCTGATAGGTTTTCCTTTATATGTTACTTGACCTTTTTCCTCTGCAGCTCTTAATATTCTTTCTTTATTCTGTATGTTTTGTGTTTTGATTATTATATGTTGAGGGGATTTTTTTGATCCATTCTATTTGGTGTTCTGTAAGCTTCTTGTACCTTCATAGGGATATCATTCTTTAGGTTTGGAAAGTTTTCTTCTATAATCTTGTTGAATATATTTTCTGGGCTTTTGAGCTGGAGTTCTTCTCCTTCTTCTACCCCTACTATTCTTAGGTTTGTTCTTTTCATGGTGTTCCAGATTTCCTGAATGTTTTGTATTATGAATTTGTTGTATTTAATGTTTTCTTTGACCAATGAGTCTATTTCCTCTATAGTATCGTCAATGCCTGAGAATCTCTTGTATTATGTTGGTTATACTTGTCTCTGTAGTTCCTGTTCATTTACCCAGATTTTCCATATAAACAATTCCCTCAGTTTGTGTTTTCTTTATTACCTCTATTTCAGTCTTCAAGTCTTGAACTGTTTCCTTCACCTGTTTGATTGTTTTTTTCTTGGTTTTCTTTGAGGGATTTATTAATTTCTTCCATTTTTTTGTTTGTCTGCTCCTCCATTTCTGTAAGGAAGTTTTTCACTTGCTCTTTAAAGGTCTCCATCATTTTCATAAAGTTATGTTTAAAGTCGTTTTATTCTACTTCTTCTGAGTTAGGATGATCAAGTCTTCCTGTTGTGTGGGCTCTGGTATTACCATGTTGCTCTTTAGGTTGTTGGAGGAATTCTTGCATTGGCGCCTACCCATCTCTTCCTTCAAATGAGGCTCGCAGTGTCTTTGCGTCTTGGTCCAATTCTTGCTGTGGCTGGGGAGGTCCTAGAGAGTGGGGCATCTGGTTGTGTGGCTGTTCATTCACCTCTTAGGCACCCTCAGTATTGGAACAAGCTGTGTTTCAGAGTTCCACCAGGACTGCAGGCAAATAGGTGGGTTTCGGGGAGGGTTGTTGGTTCTCAACCTTCTTGATGTTACTCATGTTGTGCTGACCCCAATCATAACTTTTTTTGCAATTAATAATTGTAATTTTGCTGTTGTTATGAATTATAGTATAATTATTTTGGGAGAAAAAGGTTTGCCAAAGGGATTGTGTCCCACATGTTGGGAACCACTGTTCTAGGGGAATCACCGGCCCCAGGGACTGAGCCCTAATGCTGTCTCCAGCATTAAGTTGATACCACCCCTCTTCCCAGCAAACATAGCATTTTCAGTGTTAGAATCTGTGTTTGTAGGGAGAATGGAGCTTGAAATGTAACTAGTGTGTGTGTAGGAGAAGGTCATATTGCTGGTGAGTGGCAAGCTCTGCTCCCGGCCTCTTTTCCCTACAAAGTTCTCACACAGCCTGCTGGCCTTCTCAGTTCTTGGATCCAGTTGAGGCTTGTTGGCTGAGTACTAAGCAGGAATCACAGGCACCTGGAGATCTTGCCTCCAGACCCCAGGAGTTCTCCTTCTAGTTGACATAGCGCTCAGGTCAGTGAAGCAGCAGGCCTCATGTTCTAGCCAAGGCTTCATTTCCCAGGGATCCCCGGTAGGAAAATGTTTGGCACGAGCTGACATGTTGCTCTAAGTAGTTATCTGTCAGGTCCTAAAGAAACTCAGAACAAATGGCTAACTGCAGTGTCTATTAACATGCCAAAGTGTATGCTGACCTTAGGTTCTTTCAGGATTGCAAAGTACCTGTTAGAGGTCATGCTGCAGGGATCCTGGCTCCTGTTTGTGCTTCTCACCCCCATCACCTTCCTTAAACCTCTCTTGCCTATGAGCTTCGAATCCTACCCCACAGCTTCTTTTTCCTATATGACCTTAAATTTCCGCTGCTTGCTTTCTTTGTGTTCTTGGTTCTTCTCCCTCCCTTGGTCCCTCTGCTCTAAGCTCCTTCACCCCTCCCCTCCCCCTCCTCTCATGGACAGGTTTGGTCTTCTGGCCAAGGTTAGGCCACTTCTTTCTCTCTCTGTTCTTCTCTCTTCCAGATGCCTCTGGCTATAGTCTCCCTCGTATCTACAATTAAAACCTTCTCCTCAACCATACCTTGGAATTGTCATGTCCTCATTGTCATTCACTATCCTAGATCAACACCTAAAATGCTAAAATGTCAGGTATAATAGCCTTGAAAGGTTATTGTCTTTTGGTAGTTTGGTTTTTTTTTTATTTTTTTTTATGGAGCTTTCACAACACTGATTGCACTGGATGGTTTTATATCAATTTAGTATAAACTAAAGTCATCTGAGATAAGGGAACATCAATTAAGAAAATGCCTCCGTAAAATCCAACTGTAGGGTTGTTGTTTTTTTTTTTACTTAATGATTAATGGGGGATGGTCCAGCCCACTATGGGTGGTGCCATCCCTGGGCTGGTGATATGGGGTCCATAAGAAAACAGACTGAATGGACATCACACTGATAAACAGCATCCCTCCATGGCTTCTTCATCAGCTCCTGCCTCCAGGTTCCTGCCCTTTTAGAGTTCCTGTCCTGACTTCCTTCAGTGATGGACTATTGATAAGGAAGTGTAAGCCAAATAAACCCTTCCCTCTCCAAGTTGCTTTTGGTCATGCTGTTTTATCACAGCAATAGAAGCCCTACGACATTGATCTAACATTTTTCTTTAGAGGGAATTTCTAAGAAGAGATGTCCCATCTGTCAGCTGTTTCCATCATGGCACATGCTTGGTGATGCCTTTCCTAGTAGTAAGTGTTTACTTGTCACAAATGCGTGAGATTTGTGTTAATAGAAGGCAACAGGAGGTCTCAAGATGATTCATTTGACTATGAAGAGTTGAGGAGGCAAAAAAAGCACTAGCTTGAAAGGGGGCTTTTCCGTGTTTATCTACTTTGGCTAACTTTCAGTGCACTCAGCCTTGGATTTGTTGGATGTCATCTGATATTCCAAGGCAAACTGGCTGGTGAATTGTAACAGTAAACTGATTGTGATGAGAATGTGTGTCTGCAGGATTCATCAAGCCCTTTGGGCCTTATTTTCAAGGAGCAAAAAAAAATCTATGGTTTATTTTCCTAAGGAATTTTGATGGCAGGTAAGATTGATGGAAGTTTTTTTTTTGTTGTTTTTTTGTTTTTTTGTTGGAGAAGCTATGCTACAGTTTGATGGAAGGGAAGCCAGCAGGGAAGGGGCTTTCTTCTTCCTCTGGCTGTCGAGCCCACTCTACACTTCAGCATCCATAGTTAAGGAGCAGACACTCTAGAAGGGATGCCAGAGGACTAGACATCATGTAGTTTACCTAGAAGGGCCTTTGCTGAGTGAGAATTTGTACATCCTGGCTCTTGGGATTCTGCTGAGTACTTGGAGCAGGGCTCTGGTATCCATGTATTGTCCACACAGAGAGCTGTGTCTGAGCAGTGCTAAGAATATTAAGTGAGATGTCTCCTAATTACTTTCATGACTGTCTGCGTAGATGGATGCAAAGAGAGTAATCTAGTGTTTGTCCAGAGATTCTGCATTAGTTGTCTGTAACTTAATGAATTGCCAACTGAATGACTTAGCACAATAGAAGTTCATTTTCTTAGCCACACCGTATCCAGGAGGTTAGGAGATAGATTCTCTGGGGATTCAGAACTTTCTTGTGGCTACTGACATTCCTAGGCATCTTGAATCATTACAACCCTTTCTCCCTTGGTCATGTGGCTCCCTCTGTGTGCCTATCCTATAAGAATACCTCCAATTATATTTATGACTCATCACATGGTACAGTGTAAGTTCCACCTCCATAGATCATATATTGGCCATAGAAAAGTATGTTACTATTTCATACTTGCGTATATTGTGCTTTGATAAGATCTACCCAACATTCCCTCTGCTCCAATTCCTCCTCTCTGTCTCTACTACTCTTTCTTTCTGACTTCATGTACTCATTTTTCTAGTACTCTATTTTTTAACATACTGAGTCTACTCAATGCTGTCTATAAGCTTGGGTGTGGTAACATCTAATGGAATAAGCTGAAAGCCTCGCAAGGCATGCATTTCTAAAGAAATCAGTATTGCCTCAGCTAGAGATGGGGCTTCAAGCCTCTCTCCTATCCATGATGGGACTTTGGTTGACTTGATCTTTGCAGTTCTATGCATGTAGTCATGGGCACTTTTAGTTCATGTATATAATAGCCCTGTCTTGCCCAGTATACAATGTTTTGCTCATACATCTAATAGTTTTGGCTTTTACAATCTTTCTATTCCCACTTTTCCATTACGACCTCTGTACTTGGTGGGGAAGGGTGTAGTGCACCACGCTGGTCTGTGCTCTATGTGCTACCATACAGTTCATGAACCGGGCAAGGGCCTGGAGGTTTAAACACACAAAGATACACAGACAGAGACATGGGTCATCCTTGAAACAGGAATGACCCAAGAATGCCCACTTTATTGTGTTCAGGGGCAGTTTATATAGTGCTCTGGCCACACCCCAGCTCTTGGGATCTTTCAGCTGCAGACCCATCAGCCTGCCATCAAGAGTCTCATGCTCAGAGCAGCTGCAGGCTGTCTCAGAGCAGAGGAAAACAAGTTGTTTACAAGAAATTCAGGATCTGGGGGTTAACTGCTCTTAACAGACGGGGTGTGATGTAGATGCCCCATTTGGAGCTGAACCCTCTACAGTTTCTTATTCTCAGCCTGTTGACCAGTTGTGGGTTCTGAGTTAATTGCCATCTATTGCAGAAAGAAGCTTTTCAGGTAAGGGATGAGTGATACACTAATCTATAGCTATAAAGATAAGAACTCAGCAGACAGTTTCATACAATGTCCATTTAGCATAGTAATAGTCTTAAGTTCTCCTGAAGAGCCTGTCAGGTAGCCAGCCCTGGACTTTTGGCCAGGTTAACAGTATTAAACTTGAGTTCCAACCTGTAGAATGGACCTTAAATCTAATCTGAAAGTGGTAAATTAGTCCTGTAACGTCCACAGCTACATTGCATCGGTGGTCATGTCTTGCCAGGCCAGTCATTATTATAGTTCACAGCATTCACAGCTTGGTAAGATTGTTGAATACTTTGCTCACCTGATGGAAGAAATAGACCCTCTGACACTGTGAAAACTAGCCAATAGGAATAAAGCTTCCATGTCCGTACCATTTTGATTGCTCCAGGTTCTATGACTCCAGTTTGCAGTATCTTCAGCAACAACGTGTACTGTCAAGTTCTGGAGGGTAACCAAGGGTGGTGGCAATGTCTTGTAATGTTCGAGAGGGTTCTCTGGGACCTCACTGACTCAAAAAGAGGTAACTCATACGAGGCATTAGACTTTTCATTTGCCAGCCCATGGTGTCTGTGAGAACTACTCTCCCCCTGCTATAGAGTAATCCTATTTAATATCCTCTTGTCCATGCATATGTAAATATTTCTAAAAGCTTCTATCCTAGCTGCCTTCCATATGGCATTTTTCAAAGTTCTTAGGCGTTGTTTACCTCTCCTTTCACTCCCTCCTGTGTCCTGCCCTACCATCCTCCATCTCATTTCATCTGTCCTATTTCTTTGTTCTTTTTTACCCAGATATATCTTTTATATATTTTTTTAGTTATGTGTCTGTGTGTGTCTATGCAGACATGTGCAATGTCCATGGAGGTTAGAAAAGGCACTGGATCACCTAGATCTGGAGTTGTAGGCAGTTGTGAGGAGCCTCATGTGTGGACTGGGAACTGAACTCAGGTCTTCTACAGGACAAGTACAGGCTCCTAACTGCTGAGTCACCTATCTAGCCCCTACCTCCTCTTTTCATAAAGACACTAGTCATTGAGTAGAGGGCCACCCAAACCTAGTATGGCCTTATCTCAACTAGTCACACACGTTCAAACACTCTATCTCCAACTAAGGGTACGTTTTGAAGTTCTAAGAGCAAAGACTCTTGGGAACATTATTACCCCTACTTTCATTTCATTGGTGGCAGCATTTTTTACGTCTGTGATTTCACACTTACTTCCTTTATCTCCTTCCTTGCCAGAGGCAGGTCCATGCTTTTATTCCCATATTGGGTATGTTTTGAAGATGTTTGATAAACTGAAGAACTAAACAATCGACTGGGCCACATTTCCCTGTGCTAACATGGACACTCTGCTGTTGAGTTCCCCAAGGCATTCCAGCATGACTAGGGAAGAGGTGGAGTTACACCTAAAGGGTGGCTGTCAGGTACAGTCCTGCCCTGCCAGGGATGAGATGGCTGTGGCTACTTTCTCAGAGTGCCACTGGCAGCTCCCAGTAAGAGGCAGACCCTGGACGGTAGATTAAGAGAAAACACTGAGTGAGTGCAGTCAGGAATAGCAGTATTAGGCTTGTGTCACAACCTGACCTGGGGCCTCTGTCTCTACTCAGAACCCTACCTGTTTAGGTTCTACTAGTCCTTTGGAACACCATTTTTCTGAAGGGAAGATTTTACAAGCAGCACACCAAGACCTCAGAATCAATGCCCCTTTGTCATTTCTCTACAACCTCAGCAGAGGTCTCCAAAGTCATGACTACTCAAGCCCATGTCTTTCTATTCTATCTGCCAAGTTGGTGGTCACAACCATTAACTAGATAGCTTAAGGAAGGGATCTTCCTTATTCATTGCTGCATCCAAATAGAATGCATGAAGTGTATGAAGAGCTCAACACATTGGCTGCCTGAAGACCAAACAAATGCAAATGTAAGCTCCCATGTCTTATCTGGGGCCATTCTGAGGAGTGGATACCCTAAAAGCCTCATATAAGGAGGCTTTAAGGTAGCAGCTCAGTCCTGTGTATCATGAAAGTTGCTAGGATCCAGAAGAGACAGTGCATCACCAATGGCATCAGTAATCTTTAGCAAATCCATTTTCCAAAGCAGAATGCAGGCAGGGCACCGGGAAAATCTCGTGATGCTTGCATATGGATGCTTCTTCCTAGCTCCTAAGTAAGGTCTGTGTTGGTCTTGGGCTTCTGTTAGTCAATGGAATCAAAGGCAGGGAAGGCAGTTGGGTTAGGAGCAAAGCATGAAGACTCTTGTACCCACAGATCTCCAGTGAAACTGTTCAGGTAGGAGCTCCAGGCCAAGTCTGCGCTCCTGAAAAGGCCCACCATCGGTGACTCTACTGCAGAGGGTATTAAAAGCCCCCACCTCATGGTTTCCCCTCATGGTCTCCTCAACTTCCCCTGGGGCCACCCAGGAATGCTGTGCCCAGAGTAAACCTGGGTCTAATGATTTGATTTGATTGGCTTATTACATTGGCTGTGGTGGATTCTCATTAACCAGGAATTTAAACTTAACATTTGGCACTGAACCTGAGTGGAGTTGAGTTTTCCTGCTACCAGGTGGCCATGGAAAACCACTCTCCATTCCCTGCCATTGGGCAGACTTGCTTGGTGAGTCACCCAGTTTCGAGCCACAGCTTCTAAAGGGGTCCAGGACCCCTTCCATTGTCCAGTTTGCATGCCGAAACACTGCAGTGCCAGGGAGCTGGTCTGTTCTGGGGTAGAGACAGTCTCTACCTTTTGGGGCTCCTTGTATGGGAGATGTCCTGCACAGGAGTACCCCAAACCTCTCCTACTGTTGTGACCCAAGGCTATTTCAGAGGATGCTGTCTTAGTCTTGGGGTCTCCGGCTAACAGCTTGTAAATGGATACTTCTATGTCCAAGTTTGTTCCCCAAACACCCTATAAAATTTATCTAAACTGGGGCTAAACTACCGTGGCCACGCTCCTGAGTGCTGCATTTCTGTGTGTGTCATCGTCATCTTCCCTGTCATGTTCCCCCCCACAAAGCAATCTCCTTGCTTCTCTGCCTGCCTGTATTTCATGCTTCCATCCCAGCCCTTCCAGTTTCCCCAAATTGTTCCTTTCTGGAATGCTCACTCTAACTTTGCCTGAGCTTCTCAGCTACGTTGGGATCCATGCCCAGCACATGACTGTTTGCCTCCCTCCCCCAGCTGCCTGGGAGACCCAGAGCATAAGCTGCAATGGGACTTCACATGATTCCTGCCCCTCCACCACTCCTTGTTGGTTCCTCCAGTGCCTTCTCCATGCTCCCATGCTCCGGGCAGTAGGCTGCCCCAACCTGGTAAGAGCTGCCTTTAATGCCACAAAATGCCTTTCTTTCTTACAGTTTCCTTCTTACTTTAGGATTTTTTTTTAAGTTGGTCATTTGACACAGTTTCCCAGGAATAAGTTTGTTTGTCTTTTTGTTAAAGTTTTGTTTCTCTTAAAAGTCTTGTCTGTTCCTTATGTATAGATAAAAATGTACAAATAATATGGCCACAATGTGCTTGTTTTATGCCTCTGTATGTATATGTGCATATTTTAAAATCTATAAAATTCCAGAATACAACTGCTCTAAAAACATCACATGGTCTGCCAATACCTTACAGTATGTGGATAGCCACCATTTTGGTTGAGGTCAAAGCAGAAATCTCAGCACCATCTTTAGTAAGGGTACCCACATGCACTGGCCCTACCAAGGAGACATTCTGCCTCCAATATACTTTGCTTACTGAAATATCCCTTCTAATCTTGCCTCTACTAATATTGATAAGCTGTTACTGATTGGGTAAACTGTATGTCCAAATTTAACTTATGTATAATTAAATATACCTGGCAGATAATGGTACTCTCAAGTGCTTTTACAGATCTGAGAGAATGGCATTTAAGAAAAGAGGTTGTTATGATAGAGAGACCTTCCAGCTCCTGCAGCATCCTATATCTTCAAGAAGACACATGGCTGCATAAGAACTTCTTCCTGGAGGCTTGCCTTTGGATGTGACAAATCCACACACAGAGAAAAGCTGCTTTTCACCTCATCAGCTGCCAGGACTCTGCCTGGACTGGGCAACACTGGGGGACTGATCATCTCATCCTGCCAAGACAAGTAGACTGAACCATACCCCCACAGGAAAATCTGTCAAGGCTCCTGGGCTTGGCAGCTAAAGCTTATGTTCACCAAAGACAATGGAGGGACTTGGGATTGCTTGGGTAGCTGGAAAAGCTGCCTCACTTCTGCTCATTTATGTATCTTTCTTAGATTTGTCTAATGGCATTTGCTGACTTAGGATACTATTAACTCATTAGTTCAGTAGTTAAATTTCCTGCTAAAAATACAGACAGGTGTGCCTCTTTCACAACCTCATAGTCCAGAATGAACAGGTTTCAGATGTTACTTCAGAGGTTTCTGGGATAAGTTCTGCTCCTATGTCAAGAAATCTGGTCTAGTGAAACTAACAGTCTCCAGAGCCTATTTTGACCCCACCCATTTTCAGGCATGTTTTACAGGTCACTCCTGCTGCCAGGGCCGAGGCCAAACTTCAGAGGATTCTCCAGATAATGCTAGGACCTGTACTAGCTCCTGGGTCTTTGTTGTCAGGTTTTCTGTCCTGCCCAGTTCCCACAATCGTTAAGTCTCAAAGAAATCACACAGAGGTCTACATTATTTATAAACTGATTGGCCCATTAGCTCAGGCTTCTTATTAGCTCTTATAACTTATATTAGCCCATTATTCTTATCTGTGTTAGCCATGTGGCTCAGTACCTTATTCAGTGGGGCAGTCACATCTTATGTCTTCTGTGGCTGGGCCAGGACTACAGAAGGGACTTCCTTCTTCCCAGAATTCTCCTGTTCTCATTGACCGACCTCTATTTCCTGTCTGGTTGTCCTGCCTATACTTCCTGCCTTGCTATTGGCCAATCAGCGTTTATTTAAAATATAACTGACAGAATACAGACCATTTTCCTACACCAGGACTTCACCATTGGTACCACCTCTCCAGGCTCAAATGGCACCTACCTAGTAATTAAAATCTGGCTTTAAAGGACATGTCTACTCTCATGTCTCAATCATTCACTCTTGCCTCTCCTGTACAACCAGGACACTTCTTTGTTCCTTTCAATCTGGCAGTTATCATCCTCCCATGGCTAGCCCTAGTTATGGGGTTGATAATAACAATCTATTTTTTTTTCTCCTAGCAACCTGCCTTCTCAGTTTCCTTAAGGAACAGATGCCTGAGGTCTCCAGGATGGCAGTTAACCTGGTGCCTCTCCACCCACACCTCTCGTTCAGTGTGAGCTCACCAACTCCCAACTCTCCTCCTCCTCACACCATCTCATGCCCACAGAAGTAGCCAGACTTGAACCAGTGCCCCTATGCTCAAAGACTCTGAAATGTTTGGATGAAGGCTTCACCCAAGCCCCTGGCATCCATATACCCAAAGAGTCTGCAATGTTCGGGTGGGGGCTCCACCCCAAGCCTCCATCCCTGAGAAATTCCATCATTGGGGCTCTACCCACAAGGGGCATTGCTCTACCCCTGAAGAAGCCTGCCATTGGTGGCTCCACCCCTGAGGGTATTAAAAGCCTCCACCTCGTGGTTTCCCCTTGTGGTGTCCTCAACTCCCCCTGGGGCCAGCCAGGAATGCTGTGCTCAGAATAAACCTGGATTTATTGATTTGGTTTGATTGGCGTATTACATTAGTGGTAATGGATTCCCATTAACCAGGAATTTAAACTTTAACAGAAACCAAGAATGCTAAATAAACAGGATTGTCTTTTCAATGGGAAAGATATAAAATCTGTTCTTTCATCCAGAAAGCTGGTAGTTGGAAGTGATTAATAGCCTGGTAACCTGTATTTTCTGTTATCATATCCATATCCAGCTCCTACAACCAGGACTGAAGGTGGCTAGTAACCTAAATGACCCTTACAGCCCAAGGTTCCCCAAACTCCCCAGGCTTCCACAACCAGGACAGGAGATACCTAATAGTCTAAATAACTCTTGCATTATCTATATAGTCAGAGACTCCCTTAAGTTTTCACAACCAGGACCAGAAGTGGCTAACAGCCCAAGTGACCTCTACACTATCTGTATGACCAAAACCATGTCAGACCCTTCCTTAGGCCCTTAGACTAGTACAAGTAGCCTTATCTCTATAACCCATCTTCTTGGAAGAAATGACATGTACCATAAATTGATTTTTTATGTAATTGTGCTTCCTTGTGCATCAGAAGTTGAATTATATCAGAAAACTTTTTTTTAAAATTATGCTGTGTTTAAAATTGTTCTGGATAAACTGCCTGGCATTAGACTCTTTAAAAGTCTCAATCCAGGTTAATGAAGACAATATGAGCTGAGTTTTCACTCTTACTTCTTCTCCACCCACTTCCCTGCCTGCTGTGACCACTTGCACGTTCCCTCTCACAGCTGGATGGGAAGACAGGCAGGGAGCAGGAGCAGCCTAGAACGTCCTTCACTCTTCATCTGCCCTTCTTAGTAATATCTAATTTGGAGCAATTCTTGAGAGAGTATATTAGTTTAGGGTCCTCCTAAGAAACCAATGGAATATATATGAAATTGTAGACGTTGGCATGTACAACTCCAGAAGCTAAGAAACCTCATAGTCCACTTTCTGTAGACTGGAGAAAAGAAGAAAGCTGGTAGAATCAGACAAGAGTTCAAAAGGCTTATGGGTTGAGCCACGAGTTAAGATGTGTAAGTCCAGAGAAAGATGGATGTCCCAGCTCTGAAAGCAAATGTCCCCTCTTGCTCCTATGGTCTGTGAAGGTCTGAGCTCACAAGGAGCTTGCCTTCTTGAGAGAGGGACCCTTCATCATTGGAGTACTCAGCGACCAGAACCAACATGCACCTTTTCCACAAAAATTCCCAAGGGCTTCGCTTGCATTTTTGACATAGTCATTGTTTAGTAGCATGTATTTAATTCTCAGATAGTTGTGAATTTCCCAAATGTCGTTCTGTTATTCATTTCTAATTTGATTCTATTTTCTGAGATGATGTATTGTAAGATTTTAATTATTTTAAATTATTAAAGTTTGTTTATTCTTGATCATTTGGTCTAAACTAGAAAAAGTTCTGTACAGATTTCAGAAAGCATTTTGTTATGCTGCTATGGGTGGGATTTCCTTGGTCTAGTTAGTTTATAGTGTTAAGTAGTTCATTTTCCTGTTGATATTATATATGCTTATTATACCAGTTATTAACATTGACCTCAAAACACATTATTATCGTTTGTCAGTATCTATTTTTATTTTTTAATTTTTGCATAATTTTGAGGCTCTATTCTTAGATATATAATGATACATATATACATATATAAATGTATATGTATACATAATTACATATTAATAATGGATTGATCACTTTATTATCATACAATGCCTTTTTAACTCCAGTAAATACTTTTGTCTTAAAGCAAACTTTTCTGATATTAGTACAGTTTGTGTGCTCTCTTTTGTAATTACTTGCATAGTATGTTTTTCTATCATTTGACTATAAAATCTATCATTACACTGTTTCACTGGATCTCAAGTATGTCTTTTATTTTTCATTTTTGATGAAGTATTTCTTATAGCCTAGGCTGACCTGGAACTCATTAAGTAGACAATGATGGTTTTGAATTTCTTGTCTTTTGGTCTCCACTTGCTAAGTCCTATGATTATAGGCATATACCATTGTCATAGTCTGCTTCCTGTTGCTGTGATAAGACACCGATTGAAAAAAATCTAGGGAGAAAAAGGGGCTATTTGACTTACAGGTTATAGTCCATCATTAAGAGAAAACAAGGCAGGAACCTGGCAAGACAGGGACCTGATACAGAAGCATAGAGGGGAATGCTACTTTACTGGGTGGTCAGCCTGCTTTCTTATACAACCCAGTAGCACCTGCCCAGGGGTTCTGCTACCCAGAGAGGGATGTGGCTCAACTCTCCTACATCACTCATCAATCAAGAAAATTTTTCCATAGACATGTGCACTGACCAATTTGACGAAGGCAATTCCTCTATTAAGTTTTTTTTATTCCCAAGCGACTCTAGTTTGGATCAAGTTGACAAAGCCAAACAGCAGAAATCCTACTGCTGGATCATATAGTGCTAGGGATGAACCCCAGGATGTCATACATGCTAAGGATGGAACCCAGGATTTCACACATGCTAGACAAACACTAAACACTAGGGATGGATCCAGGATTTAATGCATACTAGGGATGGAACCCAGGATTTCACACATGCTAGACAAACACTAAACACTAGGGATGGACCCAGGATTTCATGCATGCTAGACAAGCACCAAACACTAAGGATGGAACCTGGGATTTCATACATGCTAGAAAAATACTGAATGCTAGGGATGGACCCAGGACTTTATACATGCTAGACAAACACCAAACCAGCATCAGCCCCTGAAGTATGTCTCTGGCAGACACAAAAATTGGTCACATTTTTCTCAAAATACTTTCTACCCTCCTCTACTTTATGACTGAAATATTTAGTTTGTTTGCATTCAAAACAATATAGGATAACATAAGATGTACATCTCCACTCTGGTTTTCATTCTATATCTTATGCATTTTTGCTCTTGTCCTTCCATTCATTCTTTTTCGTCTTAGACAATTTCAATTGTGAAATCTTAATTTTTTGTTATTTTTGTAAATTCTGCTTTATTTGCTATTTTATTGTTCTAGTAATAAACTAAACCACATAGCTTATACAATATTAACATCATTTCAATAGACTACAAAATTTTACTTCAATGTAGCCCATTCCCTTCCCTCTACCTTTTTATTCCTGTCATAAAATACCATCGCTATACACTATACACATTATAAAACAAGTTCTCTAATTAATGTTTCATATATTTTTTCATATAATAATCAAGATAAATGTTATAAGCAAAAGTATATTTACCCTACCTTTTTTCTTACACTCAAGTTGTCCATGGTTGTATAAGAAAGTAAGCTAAGCAAGTCATAATGATCAAGCCACTAAGCAGCCATGTCCTTGTTTTTTCTCAGGCCTTTGAATTGTTGCCACATGGCCTTTCATTTTAATTTGAAGGGGGAATCTTAGCATTTCTGTGGAAAATCAGCTAGTGACATGATCTAGGTTTTGTTGATTTGAGAACATATAAACTTTTGTTCATTTTGCATAGATAGTTTTACTGAATGTAGAACTCTTAACATGCTGTCTTTCAGCACCTTGAATTCCATTTTCTCTGGCCTGTTGTGTTCTGATGAGATACTACCTAGTGATCTTATTAACAATCCCTGTAGTAAGAGGAGCGGGCCTGCTTTTCGTCCCGGCTGCCCGGCTAGCTTAAACCCTGAAATAACCACATGGAAATTGTATTAATTAAATTACTGCCTGGCCCATTATATCTAGCCTCTTCTTGGCCAACTCTCACTCTTGATATAACCCATTTCTATTAATCTATGTTCACCATGAGGTCGTGATTTACCTGGAAAGCCTCTAACCAGTGTCAGTCTCAGGCAGGAGAACCATGGCGTCTGCCACAGTGCCCTTCTTCCTCCCAGCATTCCGTTCTGTCTACTCCACCTACCTGATTTTTGCCTTATCAAAAGGCCAAGGCAGTTTCATTATTCACCAATGAAAGCAACACAAATACAGAAGAACCTCCTACACCAAATCCCTTTTATAGACATGTTTTCTTTTTTTGCTCCAAGATTTTCTCATTTATCTACATTTGGGTTTCTTTGAGTTTATTGTACTTGGAGTTTAATAGGCTTCTTGAATTTGTACTTTAGTAATTAAAATCATATTTTGGAAGTTCTCAGTCATTGTTTCTTCAAATACTTTTAAGTGCCTACTTCTAAAATTTATATTATATAAATGTGTGCAGTCAATGATATCTAGCAGGTCTCTGAATGCCCCCCTTCCATTATGCTACTCAGAATAAATCAATTGGCTTGGTTCATGTTCAAGGATTATTTTTTCATCACATTAAATCTTCACTTGAAGTCTAATGACATTTTCATTTGTACTATTACAAATGATAACTTTCAACTTCTTTTTACTGTATGCATACAATATGTGTGCATTTACATATATGTGTGTTTGTATGGGTGCATGTGCCTGCAGATGTTTGTGCAAATGTGCATACCTGTTTCTGGAAGCCCAAGATTGATTCAGGTGTCTTTCTTTATCATCTACACGTTTTACATTGAGACAGGGTATTGAATCAGACATCACTATTTTGGCTAGTTTGGGTAGCCAGCTTTCTCTAATGATTCCCTGTCTCTGTTGTCTACATGTTATGATTATGGGCAGGCCACTATTGCCCAGTCAGCTTTTATTTGGGGTCTGGGGATTGGAACTCCATTCTTCATGCTTTCATAACAAGGACTTACTTTACCCACTGAACCATCTCTGCAGTCACATACACTTTTTGTGTCTAATACTTTCTAATTCTTTTTGGTATTTACTTATTGAGACAGAATTTTTATACTTTAACTTTTTGCACATGTATTATAGTTGGATTTATTGTTAATTTGCTACAAATTAGAATCACTTGTGGTATGGGAAGTCCTTCTGTATATGTGTTGCTTTCATTGGTTAATGAATAAAGAAACTGCTTGGGCCTATGACAGGGTAGAATAGAGAAAGACAGGAATTCCAAGCATAGAGGAGAGGAGAAAAGAAGGTGGAGTCAGGGAGACTCCATGTAGCTGCCAAAAGGAGACAAAGGCTCTGGAAGCTTACTGGTAAACCACAAGCCTTGTGGTATAATGCAAAATAATAGGAATGGGTTGACTTAAGATGTAAGAGTTAGTTAATAAGAAGGCTGAGCTAATAGGCCAAGCCATGTTTTAATTAATACAGTTTCTGTGTGACTATTTTGGGTCTTGGCAGCTGGGAAACAAAGCTCCATCTACAAAATGGTACCTATATGGTACAACTACATCCACATAAAACCGAGTTTAAAAAGAAATTCTAGACATAAAACAGAGTTTAGCACAGCTTCTTGGTAGACACAGTTTTTTTTTTTTTTTTTTCTGGATGGGCTCTGTTTGCTGGCAGCAAGCAGAGGCACTGTGGCTCCTTTAAAAGAGGTCTTCCTGACTCAGCATTGGCATCAAAGGCTGCACAGCTTCTTTAGGGGAGGACTTTCTGGTTCATGCTAGTTTAGGAAGCTGAGCACTTAAGTGGGGTCTGTGAGCAGCATGTTACAAATTGCTTAATGGTGACATAAACCCGTTGGGTTCCTGGAACTGGGGTGGTATGAATGGCTCTCAAAGGCAGTGAACATGCCTCTGTCAGGTTGGACTGTGTGGAGCAAGCAGGGAGGGCCCTAGTGTTGGTCCTAGACAAGCCCATTTATCATAAAAAAGGTACTCCTGGTCAGAAAATGATTACAGATACACATGCAATAAAGACAAATTCAGATAAAAAAGAACTCTGAATGGGTCACAGTGTTGGATAAATGTATGTAGGCTTGGAAGAGAGAGGAAAAAGACAGTTATAATATAAAAGAGTACAGTCAGTCATAGATTAAAGGAGTAAAGATAATAAAATAAATATTAAACTTGTAGAAAAAGCAATAGAGTAAGAAAAATAAGCCATATAAAGATAGAATATACACAGAAAGTCTGGATCTTGTATATTATTGTGTTTTCTTTGAATTTTTGACCAGGGATGAGCTAATTACAGAGAGATATTTTATTATTTGGACTGCTAAGCTAAACCAATATATATATTAAAGGTATCTTGACTTCAAAATTTGAGTCTAAGGATATGTTACTTTGGAAAAGAGGTTCTGCTTTTGTTTCCACAGAGGATAGAAAGCTGTGGTTTCCTTACCAACTAATATGATTTGATCAAACAAGACCCCCTGAAGCAATGGCCCAGAAGGTCTGATATTTATGACAGCTTCAGTACTGCTGGCTGAGATGGACTTACCACACAGCATACCCCATGAAAGACCTTATTAACAGTGCCCCCAATCAGCAGGAAGTAATCTAGAGGACAATGCCCAAATTCCCCAAATGATTATTTATAAATGTTTATTTACATTAAAAGGGGATATGCTATAGAGATGAATACTTTGCATTGGTATGGATCTTGATTTATTGATGCAAATTTAAGGATAATTTTGTTATATGGATATTTTTGCTCTTGATTAAGGTATTGTGTTTGTGCAGCTCATTTAAAAATGTAATACATAGTTAAGAAATACAGATTAATAATCATCTATAATGTAATCATGTTAGTTAGGTTTTCTAGATGTATAGAGATATATTTCAGATGAATAGATATTATTCAAATCTTTTTAAAACTTATAGAATATGGACTTTAAAATGTTTTAAGAACTTAGACTTTTTATAACAGCGAGACATGTCTGTTTCTGGCAGCATCAATTACTTCAGAGAGGTTGATGGGTATTGAATAAACTCATTATTGAAATCTCCTTCAATGTGACAGGGCTAGCTAGCCATTTGGGCAAGAAACTGTTCTTGCCTGGGCTGCTTGATGGCATGCTGTGCGAACTGGACATGTAGGACCCACAGAAAAATGACTGCTAAAGTTGCATAAAGAAGCCAAAACAGTCCTTCAGGGTTCCTGCTTCATAAAAGAACTTTCAGACATTTTGCAGGACACAGAAGAAAGCATATGATAAACTTTGCCATTACAAGGCAAAACAGATCTTCAAATGTCATGCTTCATGGGAAAGCCTGCCAGATGCTATGGGTCTGTAGGCTAAAGATGACTGCCCCAATGTTACAGAAGAACTTTGGGTGACTGTCCAGGCAGTGTGATGTCTCTATCAATTCTAGAGTTTTTAAAGTTGTTTACACTGCACTTCCTGTTAAATCAGGTAATATTATATCCTTCTGGGGTCTTTGATGGAGTTGAAGAATAGGTATAATTATAGTTTTAATTAAGAATATAATAATTATAGTTTTCCTTAGTTATGTAATAAAAGATAAAGTAGATGTAAATATTGTAATTGTAATTCTTACTTGATACCTATTTTGTTATATGTAATTTTACTATTTTAAAGTTAAAACTTTCCTTTTTATTTGGACAGAAAAGAGGAAATGGTGTGGGAAATCCTTCTGTATATGTGTTGCTTTTATTGGTTAATGAATAAAGAAACTGCTTGGGCCTATGACAGGGTAGAATACAGAAAGACAGGAATTCCAAGCAAAGACAGAAGAGAAAACAAGGTGGATTCAGGGAGATGCCATGTAGCTGCCAAAGGAGACAAAGGCCCTGGAACCTTACCAGTAAACCACAAGCCTCATGATAAAATACAAAATAATAAGAATGGGTTAATTTAAGGTGTAAGAGTTAGTTAATAACTCTGAACTAATAGGCCAAGCCATGTTTAAATTAATACAGTTTCTGTGTGATTATTTTGGGTTTGGGCAGCCAGGAAATGAACAAGCAGCTTCCATCTATGCACTTGGGTACGGAGCCTCATCTGAAGAACTGTCTTGATTGCCTTGATTGGTGCGAGAAGGCCTACCCTGGGTGTGTAATGATATTTTGTTTATATTTCAATAAATAAAAATTGCCTGAAGATCAGAGTGCAGAGCTATGCCCTAGAGGCCAGGGAGTGGTGGCACATACCTTTCATCTCAGGACTCCAGAGACAGAGGCAGAGAGATCTCTGTTAGTTCAAAGCCACCCTAGGCTACACAAGATGGAATCTTGGTGGGTTGTTCTAGTTCTTGATTAGTTTCTTGAGAAGAAAGATGATTTTGAATGTTTCCCCAATGTAATTACTGCATTTATTGAGGACTGGGTTTTTGGATGTTCATCTTTTTTTTTTTTTTTTCCCTGAGATGCTTCTATTAGACGGTAGCTTTGCAGAGGTGCTGGGAAAATCCCAAGGAATCTACTGAACAGTTTCAATGCACATTCAGTTTTGAAGGCCAAAGAATGGCCAAGTTAGACTCTAGTTCCTCCCTGAATAAAGTCTAGCCTAAAGCAAAGTCCATGGATGTTTGTGTCTGTGTGGGTCTATGCACAGGTGTGCAGATGCACATGCCCATGTGCATAAGGAAGCCAGGAGAAGTTGTGAGGGGTCCTCCTGTCTGTCTCTGTTTACTCTATTTAGGTAGGATTTCTCTCTAACCCTGGGACTCATGTCTTCATTGATAAGCTGGAATTCAGCAAGCCCTGGCAATCCTCCTGTCTCCAGTCCTCAGAAATGAAGTTACAGGTGTGCACAGGACTTCTAGGCTTGTGATCTGGGTGCCAGGATCTGAATTTTGGTCTTTGAGATTGCTCAATAAATGTTCCTAACCACTGATCTGTCTATCAGCCATTCCTAACAACTTAGGTGTGTGTGTGTGTGGTGTATGATATGTGTATATTTTTGTGTGTGTATGTGTGTGTGTGTGTGGTGTGTGTGGTGTGTGTGGTGTGTGTGTGTTAGGCACATGAATGTGGATATGCATGCAGAGTTCAGAGCAGGATGTCAGATGTTTTCCTCTACCACTGTCTACCATATTCTCTTGAGACAAAGTCCTTCATTGAATTGGAAGCTTGTCATTTTGGCTCAGCTGACTAGCCAGCCTGTCTCTGCCCTGTAGAGCTTGGGTACAGGCATGGGCTTGCTCTTTATGTGATAGTAGTGGCAGGGATTCAATCTCAAGTCCTCATGCTTGCAAAGCAAAAGCTATTACCCTTTGAACTATCTTCCCAGCCTTGTCAAATACCATTTTATCAATTTATTTATTTTTTTCCATTCAAAAAAAATTTACATTTCCTCCCCCTTCTCCCAGTCCCCTCCAGCTCCCCCCTCCTTCCTCCCACTGCTTCCTTAAAAGAGGGCATGGTGCCCAGCCCTGTGGGAAGTCCAAGGCCCTCCCCCCTCCATCCCAGCCTAGGAAGGTATGCATCCAAATAGACTAGGTTCCCAAAAAGATAATACATGCAGAAGAGATAGGTC
Organism: Ondatra zibethicus; assembly: GCA_004026605.1. Classification (NCBI taxonomy): domain Eukaryota; kingdom Metazoa; phylum Chordata; class Mammalia; order Rodentia; family Cricetidae; genus Ondatra; species Ondatra zibethicus. Next base: position 8,082 of record PVIU01008697.1, on the reverse strand, counting down.
CTAGTGTCATTGTTGATGGCTTCTCAGTCTGTCCCCATTGGCAGCCACATTCAGAGAGTCCGGTTTGATCATATGCTCATTCAGTCCCAGTCCAGCTGGATTTGGTGAGCTCCCATTAGTTCAGGCACACTGTCTCAGTGGGTAGACCAGCCCCTCATGATCATAACTTCCTTGCTCATCTTCTCTCACCTTCTTCTGCTCTTCGACTGGACCTTGGGAGCTCAGTCCATTGCTCTGATGTGAATGTGGGTCTCTGTCTTTATCTCCATCCATCGGACGAAATTTCTATGGTGCTGATCAAGATATTCATCAATGTGACTATGGAACAAGGCTAGTTCTGGCACCCTCTCCTCTGCTGCCCAAGGACCTAGCTGGGGACATCCCCGTGGACACCTGGGACTCCCTCCAGAGCCAAGTATCTTGCCAGTCCTAAAATGACTCCCTTAATGTAGATATCTTATTCCCTTCTCCAATATCCACCTTTCCTCCATCTCCACCCTCCCACTCCCCCAAGCTCTTCCCAGTCCTTCCCTTCTCCCTTCTTCTTCCCCCTCTCCCCTTCCCCCACCTCCTACCCCCACCTCTATCCCCACACCTGTATTCCCAACTTTTGCCTGGCAATCTTGTTTACTTCCAATTTCCAAGAGGATCTATATATGATTTTCTTTGGGTTCACCTTGCTATTTGGCTTCTCTGGGCTTGTGAGCTATAAGCTTAGTGTCCTTTGTTTTATGGCTAGGGTCCACTAATGAGTGAATACATACCATAATCATCTTTTTGGGTTTGGGTTACCTTACTCAGGATAGCATTTTCTATTTCCATTCATTTGCATTTGATGTGTTCTTGGATTCTGTTTGCCAGTATTTTATTGAGAATTTTTGCATCGATTTCATGAGTGAGATTGGTCTGTAATTCTCTTTCATGGTTGTGTCTTTGTGTGGTTTTGGTATCAGGGTAACTGTAGCTTCATAAAAAGAGTTTGGCAATGACCCTTCTGTTTCTATTATGCGAAACACCTTAAGGAGTATAGGTATTAGCTCTTCTTGGAAGTTTTGGTAGAATTCTGCATCCTGGGCTTTTTTTGGTTAGGAGGTTTTTGATGACAGCTTCTATTTCCTCTTGACTTATAGGTCTATTTAAATTGTTCACCTGGTCTTGATTTAATTTCAGTATATGGTATTTATTTAAAAAACTGTCCATTTCTTTTACATTTTCCAATTTTATGGCATACAGGCTTTTGTAGTAAGACCTAATGATGCTCTGAATTTCCTCACTGTCTGTTGTTATGTCCCCCTTTTCATTCCTGATCTTGTTAATATGAGTATTCTCTCTCCGCCTTTTGATTAGTTTGGATAGGGGTTTGTCGATCTTGTTGATTTTCTCAAGGAACCAGCTCTTTGCTTCATTGATTCTTTGGATTGTTTTCTGTGTCTCTATTTTGTTGATTTCAGCCCTCAGTTTGATTATTTCCAGTCTTCTACTTCTCCTGGGTAAGTCTGCTTCTTTTTTTTTCTAGAGCTTTTAGATGTGCTGTTAAATCTCTAATGTGTGCTTTCTCTGTTTTCTTTATGTGGGCACTAAGTTCTATGAACTTTCCTCTTAGCACTGCTTTCATAGTGTCCCATAGGTTGGGGTATGTTGTATCTTTATTTTCTTTGAAATCAAGGAAGACTTTAATATCTTTCTTTATTTCTTCTTTGACCCAGGAGTGGTTCAGTAGTTGACTGTTCAGTTTCCATGAGTTTATATGCTTTCTGGGGGTGGAATTGTTTTTAAATTCTAACTTTACTCCATGATGATCCGATAAGACACAGGTGGTTACTCCAATCTTTTTGTATCTGTGGATGTTTGCTTTGTTACCAAGTATGTGATCAATTTTTGAGAAGGTTCCATGAGATGCTGAGAAGAAGGTATATTCTTTCCTGTTTGAGTGGAATGTTCTATAGATGTCTATTAAGTCCATTTGATTTATTACATCTGTTAGTTCTCTTATTTCCCTGTTAAGTTTCTGTCTAGCTGACCTGCCCATTTGTGAGAGAGGAGTGTTGAAATCTCCTACTATTAGTGTGTAGGGTTTGATGTGTGCTTTGAGTTCTAGTAATGTTTCCTTTACATATGTGGATGCTTTTATATTAGGGGCATATATATTCAGGATTGAGACTTCATCCTGATGGATTATTCCGTTTAAGAGTACAAAATGTCCATCTCCATCTCTTCTGATTGATTTTAGTTTGAAGTCGATTTTGCTCGATATTAGTATAGCCACACCCGGTTGTTTGTTAGGGCAGTTTGATTGAAAAACCTTTTCCCAACCCTGTACTCTGAGGTAATGTCTGTCTTTGTGGTTGAGGTGTGTTTCTTGTAAACAACAGAATGTTGGATCCTGTTTTCGTATCCATTCTCTTAACCTGTGCCTTTTTATAGGTGAATTGAGTCCATTGATATTAAGTGATATTAATGACCAGAGGTTATTAACTGTGGTTATTTTTTTAGGGTTGTAGAGCTTGTGTGTTTCCCTTCTTTGAGTTGTGCCAGTGAAGGGCTGTTAGATGTCTGTGTTATTATGGGCGTTGCTTGCTTCCTTTAGATGTGGTTTTCCTTCTCGTACTTTCTGTAAGGCTGGGTTTGTGCCTATGTATTGCCTAAATTTGTTTTTATCCTGAAATACCTTGTTTTCTCCATCAATGGTGAGTGAAAGCTTTGCTGGATATAGTAGTGTGGGCTTGCATCCATGGTCTCTTAGTGTCTGCAGCACATCTATCCAAGACCTTCTGGCTTTCATGGTTTCCATAGAGAAGTCAGGTGTAATTCTGATAGGTTTACCTTTATACGTTACTTGGCCTTTTTCCTTTGAAGCTCTTAGTAATGTTTCTTTATTCTGTATGTTTTGTGTTTTGATTATTATATGGTGAGGGGATTTCCTTTTTTGATCCAATCATTTTGGTGTTCTGTATGTTTCTTGTACCTTCATAGGCATATCTATCTTTAGGTTGGAAAAGATTTCTTCTATAATTTTGTTGAATATATTTTCTGGGCCTTTGAGCTGGAGTTCTTCTCCTTCTTCTACCCCTATTATTCTTAGGTTTGGTCTTTTTATGGTGTCCCAGATTTCCTGGGTGTTTTGTGTTAAGAATTTGTTGGATTTGTTGTTTTCTTTGATCAATGAGTTTATTTTCTCTATAGTATCTTCAGTGTCTGAGATTCTTTCTTCTATCTCTTGTAGTCTATTGGTTATACTTGTCTCTACAGTTCCTGATCATTTACCCAGATTTTCCATCTCCAGCCTTCCCTCGGTTTGTGTTTTATTCATTGCCTCCATTTTCAGTTTTTAAGTCTTTAACTGTTTCCTTTACCTGTTTGATTGCTTTTTCTTGGTTTTCTAGGGTATCTTTGAGGAATTTATTCATTTCTTCTAACTTTTTGTTAGTTTTCTCATCCCTTTCTTCAAAGGAGTTTTTCACCTTTTCTTTAAAGGTCTCTATCATTTTCATAAAGTTACGTTTAAAGTCGATTTCTTCTACTTCTTCTGGGTTAGGTTGCTCAGGTTTTCCTGTTGGGTACTCATTGGTTTCTGGTGTTATCATGTTGCTTTTCAGGTTGCTGGAGGAATTCTTGGATTGACGCCTACCCATCTCTTCCTTTGATTTCAGTCAGGGGAGTCTCAGTAGGTGGGGACCTCCCAGGACTGCTTGTACACACTCACCTCTCTGGATAGCTGATCTCAGTGCAGGAAGAGGATGTCCCATCTGGACTTCTGATCCTTCTGCACCTCCAATCTCAGCACACTAAGAGAGAGTTCTGGGATTCCAAAGCCCCACAGAGGAAAGGGCGATCTTGCAGGGGGGGGTGCAAGATCCTGTGGAACAAAGAGACCCACAGGGACGTTACTTTCAGGCGCTTACAACCTTACCAGTGTGTGCCTCCGATCTCAGCACAGGAAGAGAGAGTTCTGGGGTTCCAAAGCCCCACAAAGGAAAGGGCGATATTGCAGGGGGTGTGTGCAGGGTCCTGTGGAACAAAGAGGCCCATGGGGACCTTACTGGAAGGCACTCACAACCTTATCAGTGTGTGCCTCTGATCTCAGCACAGGAAGAGAGAGTGCTAGGGTTCCAAAGCCCTACAGAGGAAAGCCCATTTTATCAATTTATACAGTGAACTTTTGTTTCATGTTTATTTTAAACATTACTTATTCAAGAGCTGGGCATCTGGGATACTTGAGTAGCAAATGTCAGATCCATGAAGTTAACCCTCATAAGCAGAGATATAAAATAAAATAATAAACACAATTTAACACTCTTTTCTTGCTGTATATATCCAAAAGAATCTTTTCATCTTCACTAAGACATGTTAAAAGTTGTATAATGATCATGTCCTTTGAGTCTGACCTGAATTTCTTAGTGTAAGTCATTGCATTTGTTCTAGGCAAAAGTAGCTGACTACTACTTCAAGATATAGGAGCACACAAGTACACACACAGGTAAGTCAATATCTGTGGAACTGTCTGTTAACCATGAACTGATTGCTTGATTTAGAGTAGGATAGGAAAAAATATTAATCTGAAGAGAATAGAATAGAATTATGTTAAAGGAAGGAAGGGAGGAGGGAAAGAAAGGAAGATAAGGGAAGAATGAGAGAGAAGGAGAAAGAAAGGGGAGAGGAAGCAGGGAGGCAGTACAGGCAGGCAAACAATGGTTAGATCCAGAAGCAGCCTAGAGTAGAGTAGAACCATATCTAAAGTGCTTGTGCCAAGTGAGCCTACAGCTCTCATCTAGTGTAACTCCTCAATTTGAGAGGCACCTATGTTGTCTTGATGTTCTGTGGTGACTATGGAATACAAATAGCTCTATAAACTTCTCTGATGATTCTATAAAACCAGAGTATAATCAGAGATGAGGTTAAGAAAACACTGTGAAGGGATTGTGTCCTGAGAAGCCACAGGCATTGTGGCTAAAGCACACATGGCTGACCATGAAAATGATGGGATTGGGTTTCAGGAACCTCACCCTCAGACAGGCCTGAGTCCATTACTAATCACTATCTGTGTCACCCTTTTACAACTTGCTCTTTGACCTGTGCTTCACTGTCCCAACATTAATGCCAGCTTATCTATAAGGAGTAGAGGAGTGGCATATATAAAATCAGCCATAGCAGGGTCTTATCTAGGAGTAGAGAAATGGCATATATAAAATCCACCAACCCAGGGCCCTAGCTTATCTCTTAAGAGTAGAGGAATGGTATATATAAAATCCATCATCATAGAGCTTGGCTTCAGAGCCTTTTCCTTTTTTAAACCTATTGTCTGATGCTTTGGTCAAAAATCCAATATGCAAATGAGCTTCTGTTAGAAGTAGAGCCAGTATTCAAAGCATGGTAATGGCAATACACCTCTGCAATCCTCAAACCTCATCATCAAACAGCATCTCTACATCTAGCCATTTAAAGGACAATTCCAGGTTATTTCTCAGAGTAACTTTTGAGTTTTTGAAGAATGAGTTTGATTACATGCCTTAGTTAGGGTTTCTATTGCTGTAAGGAAACACCATGACCATGCAACTCTTACAAAGAAAAACATGTAATTGAGGTGGTGGCTTACCATTTCAGAGGTTTAGTCCATTATCATTATTTCAGGCAGCATGGTGGCTGGGAGTATGGTGGCATGCAGGCAGACATGGCTGCTGAAGGAGGAGCTGAGGATTTTACATCTTAATCCAATGGTTACAGGAAATTAACTGAGACACTGGATATGGATTGAGCATATATGAGACCTCAAAGCTCCCCTCCACAGAGACACTCTTCCTCTTGCAACAAAGCAACACCTACTAATAGTGCCACTCCCTTTGAGGGCCATTTTCTTTCAAACCACCACATAACACTCCCTGGCCCAATGCATTCAGTCCAACTGCAGCAGTCCCTATAGTCTACCACAGTCTCAACAATGTATAAAAGTTCAAAGTTCCAAGTCTCTTCTGAGATTCATGCAATCTCTTAACTGTGATCCCCTATAAAATCAAAACTACACATATGGACAAACAAACAAGAAACAGATCACAGACTTCCAACATAAAATGACACAGAATATACATTACAATTCTAAAACATAGGGAAGGGAGCATAGTGGGGAAATACTGACCTAAAATAAGACTGAAAAACCATCTGGGGAAACTCTAAATCCTCCACGAATAATGTCAAAATGCTCTTTGGATCTCCAACTCCTGTCAGTTTTGTTGACTGCAGCATCCCTCTTTTGGGCTGGTTCCACACCCTGTTAGCAGCTTTCCTCAGAAAATACCCCATGCTCTGGCATTTCTAACATCTTGGGTTCTCCAAGGTAATCCAGGCTTCACCTTCACAACTTCATACAATGACCTCTCTATGCCACTATTCAGGGACATCCCTGACACATGCCTGGCTTCAGCAGCTTTCCTAAGTTGAAAGGGCAAATTCCATAGCCTCTTTCTTCTATCCTTAACTCCAGCACTATATGGCCAAATCTTCTAAGTTTTGCTGCTTACCGGGGCTGGAACATGACCCCCTAGTTTAATTACATCTTCACTGTATTGGTTTTGATGGTTTCCTTCACTGCATAAGCTTGGCTGCCCTGAAACTAAATCTATAGACCAGGCTGGCCTCAAACTCAGAGATTTGCCAGTTTCTGTCTTCCTAGTGCTGGGAGTAAAGACATGCACTACCACATCTAGCTTTAAGCTTTTCTTTATTTCCCTTTTATAGATTGGAAAAGTTAGTTGAGTGGGATGTTTTCCTGAGGTCATCATTCCGGTTATTTCATTTCATAATCTGTTTATCTCCTTGAATACAGGACCATTCTACTTTCTAGTGCTTTTTTTCCTTGATCAGCTTGCTCCTTTTCAATATAAATCTCCATTAGCATTAACACTAGTAGTCACATAACAGTCTATAGTAGGTTGTTTTGAGATTTCATCGGAAAACGGAATTAATCCAAAACTCTTCACTTTAGCCTCAGAAAAACTTTTTTGAAAAAGGGCAAAAAGCAGTCACATTCTTCCCAAAATATCACAAGAATGATTTCTAGGCAATATACTAAAATTCTTCTACTCTCAAACTTCTTGAACTGGCCCCTCACAGTTCAAATCACTCTTAGCACCACTGTCTTCCATGCTCCTACTAGTATGGCCCATTAAGCAGTGCTTAAAGCATTCCACTGCTATCCTAACCCAAACTCCCAAAGTCCAAATTTCTCCAAAAAAAAGTGTGGTCAGGCCCTTCACAGTAATACCCCAGTCCCTGGTACCAACTTCTGTCTTAATTAGGGTTTCTATTACTGTAAAGAGACACCATGACCATGGCAACACTTATAAAGGAGAACATTAGTTGAGGTAGCAGCTTACAGTTTCAGAGGTTTAGTCTGTTATAATCGTGGCAGGGAGCATGGTAGCTGGGAATATGGTAGCATGCAGGCAGACATGTTGCTGGAGAAGGAGCTGAGGATTCTACATCTTGATCCAAAGGCAACAGGAAGTGAACTGAGACATTGAGTATGGCTTGAGCATATATGAAACCTCAAAACCCACATGAATAGTGACACACTTCCTCCAACAAGGCCACATCAACTCCAGCAAAGCCATACCTCCTAATAGTGTCACTCACTCCTTTTGGGCACAATTCTCTTTCAAACCAACACACTACATGAGCATATCTTTAAATAAAAAGAAATAATGAAGAAGCAAGCTAACTATTCCCTTCAATCTCATACAGCCTAGGCTGTATGAGAAAGTTAGCTTTACATGAACCCCCAAATAAACTAGTATGGAGTGTTTCTCTGTGGTTTCTGCTTGAGTTCCTACTTGAGTTTCTTCCCTGACTTCCTTCAAGTATGGATTGTGACTTGGAAGTGTAAGGTGAAATAAGCTCTTTCTTCTCCACAAGCTGCTTTTGGTTGTAGTAATACACACACACACACACACACACACACACACACACACACATCAAACAAACAAAAATAAACCAAACCAAACAAACACACCAAAAGCCCTAGAAAAGTAGGTAAAAGCACTCTACAACAGACAACCTGAGTTCTCTGGAACCCGCAGTGAAGGGAGAAGC
>PVIU01008696.1:52586-81458 GCA_004026605.1 Ondatra zibethicus | reverse complement strand
CCAAAGAAGTCCTCATAAAATCTGGGTGGGGGCCAGTGAGATGATTCAGCTGGTTTAGTCACTTGCCACCTAGCCTCATGGCCTGAGGTTGATCCCCAGGTCATACATGGTGGAGGGGAGAATTGACTCCCTTGAGACATCCTCTGACTGCCACACATGCTCTGCATATGTGCTATGGCAAACACACACACACACACACAAAAAAAAAAAAAAAAAAACCAAAATAGAGGACTCAGCAACAGCACTATGTGTGTCTGCATGTTCCCATGTCCCACCATAATAATAATGGATTCAACCTCTGAAATGTCCCTCAGTATTTTCCCTTTTACATTTAAAAAGAAAAGAAGCTTGTAAATCTCAATTAGGGCAATGAGTAATGTGGATAATTAAAGGTCTGAATTTTATTAAAATTGTTGAGAGCTGCTATGGGAGTATACAGTAGGTGACAACTAGTGTTCAACATGTCAACTCACAGATGAATGACTCTCTAATGGGGAACCTTGCTTGGAAAAGCTGTGGAATCTCTGACTGTAAATTACCAGTTGCTCTTGTCTATAATATCTCTTATGCACCACTTCATTTATTCCTTAAGAACTGCATTCCATCCTTTATAACAGCATTGGTTATATTCCCACTGCTTGTGTGTTTATCATGTGAAAATATTCCATCTATTAGGCACACATATAGCTATGAATCGTCAGAAAGATGATTTCTTCTTAAGTAGTATAATTCTGATAATTTGAAATAACACTAGGATATTTTTCATTATTCAGACTGACAGAAAATTTTCCTCAGTTTCCTCAGTTTCAAAGTTTTCCTCAGTTTCAAAGACAGCTAATTTTAGATTTCAGAACATAATCAAAACAACCTGCTTACCCCTGGAGACAAATATCTGGTTGAGTCTAGAGGCAAGACACAAGGACAAAGCCCCAGGTTAGAAGAAACTTTAATAAATATAATTTTCCCAGTAATTGACTTCTTACACATAGTCCCAGCCTGTACATAGTTTATGTACAGGCTCAAGGTTCTGCCAAGTAATTATTTTCTGTCTGGTAATACTGAGAACCCTAACCATTTAGGCTATGTGTATGGCCAAGCATTACTCACTGGTTAGTCAATGTGACATCCCTAGCCTAAGAGAAACTATGATTTATCTTGTGCTGTGAGAATGGATCAGGCTCTGAAAATGTGACATATAAATGCCAGAATTTGGGAGAATGGCTAGGTAGAACTATGAAGACTGTGGTGGGAGGAAAGGGGTGTAGAGCTAGACATATGAAGGCTCTCAGAGTTAGAGAGAAACTTCTGTGTAGAGCAATGTGAAGGTATGTAGAACTAAATAAGCTGACTTGGAAAGTTATGTAGCAGAGAATGAGAGATTTTCAGAGATGATTTTTTAAAGATGAAGCAAAAGAGAAAGTTATGAAAAGAAAGCATCCATGTTTCTTTAATTTTTCACCCTCAGATAGATAAAAACTTTTTCCTAAGCACTTGCCACATGTGTGGATTCTTTTGCATAACCTGGGGCTGATTAGAAGCTCCCACCCCACCACAATTAGTCATACAATATCTCTGACCTTACATAGATATTCTGGAGGAAAAAAAATCTCTGACCATTTTTTGTTTCCAGCTGATCAAGATGTAGGACTCCCAGCAACAGCACCATGTCTGTCTGCATGCCCCCATGTTCTACCAAAATGATAATGCATTGAACCTCTGAAATTGTAAGACAGCCAATCAAAATGATCTCCTTTGTAAGAGTTACCTTGATCATAGTGTCCGTTCACAGTAATAGAAACCCTAACTAAGGCAGAAAGAGTTGATATCAGGGACTGGAAAATTGTTGTGATGATAGGTCTGACCATACTTTGTAGAAATATGGACATCGGGGCTGTGGATTAGAAATTCAGTCTAAAGCTTTAAGTGCTGCTTATTGGGCCTTCCCAGTAAAAACATAGAAAGCAATGCTGCTTAGTGTAATTTGAAATGCTGGAGCCTGACTCAAGAGGCTTCAGGGGAGAATAATTTTAGTATGTTGCCTAGATAATGTTTTGTGATATTTTGGTGAAGAAAATGGTTGTTTTTTGTCTTTGTCTGAAGAGTCCACCTGAGGTTAAAATGAAGTAATTTGCATTAATTCCATTGGTAACAGAAATCTCAAAACAGTTTAGTATAGATTGTTACCTGGTTACTAGTGCTCATGTGTATGAAGATTTACAACTAACAATCTGTGGAGAAAATGAGTGCCAGGAAGTGTATTCGAGCTAAATTCTGTGCTCAGGAAGAAAAAGGGTGCAGGAAGTAGAATAGAGGAAGTGCTGACCTCAGAGTAAGATCCTATGGAACTACATAGGAAGAAATTAAAGAAATGCTTGGAACAGGGTGTTGTGTTGCATACCTTTAGTCCCATAACTTGGAATGGTCTCTCAGTTCGAGGCCAGGCTTGTCTACAGTGCAAGTTCCAGAACAGCCAACCTAAGCAATGAAGGAAACCATGGAAAACAGAAAGCTGGTGAATTGAACAAGGAAGCCATGTTCTAGTCCCATTGAGCAGCAGAACTTGGCAGCTTCATCCACATGTTTCTGGATTTAATGACAGAAGAAAGGGGTTATGCAATACTCCTCCTCAACTAAAGAAAGCCTCTAAGACCAGTCAGGTTTCAAAGTGTCCCTGACTGGAGGCCTAGAGAGAGTTTCATGGGAAGCTCTGAGGGTGAAGACTTGATTGCCTTGGAGATGCCAAGGTGTTAGAGATGACAGAACCATGAGACACCTGCCAAGAAAAGCTGCTATCAGGAAGTGGAAGTAACCCAAGAGAGAGAAGTGCTTAGCAGTCAACAAAACTGAAATGAATTGGAGATCTGAAGAGCGATTTGACATCAGACATGGAGATGTAGAGTTTGGAATTTGTCCAACTGTTTTTCAGTATGACTTTGTTCCAGTATTTAATCACTGTATTTTGGAATAATAATATATATCCTATACATTCATATGTTGGAAGTATGTTATCTGGTATTTGAATTTGATTTTTATAGGGGATTTTAGTTAAGAAACTGCATGAATCTCTGAAGAGACTTTGAACTTTATACTTTTAAATAAATTTGAGACTGTTATAGACTAATATTGAAATAGGACTGAATAAACTTTTGCATTATGTTATGTCTATAAGTCTTTGGGGGCTAGGGAGTAAAATATGGTAGTCTGAAAGGAAATGGCCTCCAAAGAGAGTGGCACTATTTGGAGGTGTGGCCTTATTAGACAAAGTGTGTCACTATGGAGGCAGGCTTTGGTGTCTCATATATGCTTGAGCAAGGCTCAGTATCTCAGACCATACACTGTTTCCTACAGACCAAGATGCAGGACTCCCATCAAGCTCCTTCTCCAGTACAATGTCTGCATGCACGCCTCCATGTCCTACCATGATGATAATGGACTGAACCTCTGAAACAATAAGCTGCCCAATTAAATGTTTTCTTTTATAACAGTTGCAATAGAAACCCAATACAGGCTTATTGCTAGTTCCTTCATAATAAAAACCACATTCACTGTAAATTTAAAAGTTTCCCATAGTCTCTTTGAATCCCACCACTGTTTCAAAGATTAGAATCTCTTGAGATTCAAGATAATGTTAAAATTTTCAAAACTGTGCTAAGTCTGAATTAAGAGTATCATCTGAATCTCAAGTAATTCCATAATTATAAACCCTTATGTAACTGTGTTGACAGAGCTTTCTGTCATGCCAGATCCCACAGCCATTTAGTCCCAAAGAAACACACAGAGGTCTACATTAATTATAAACTGTTTGCTCTATTAGCTCAGGCTTTCTTATTAACTCTTACAACTTATATTTATGCATAATTCTGTCTATATTAGCCACTTTTATCAGTGAGGCATTCTCATCTTTCATCCTCTGCATCTGGGTGATGATTAGAGCCAGAATCTTTCCTCTTCCCAGAATTCTCCTATTCTGGTCACCCTGTCTACTACTGGCTACTGGAAAATCAGCATTTTATTTAAAAAGTACAAGAGATAAATCTTTACAGGTACAAGTCCATTGTCCCACAGCATTTCCCACTTTCTTTTCAAAACAAGAACTCTGAATCTAATCTCCTTTGTTTCACTTTTGTTCCTTCCCATTATCCAAAATAACTTGTAAACAACACTCTAAACAAAGACAAAAAAACATAATTAGGTTTTGGGAATGTGGGAATAGTTTTCTAGGCTAGTTCATGCTGATTGGGGGCACTGATAATTTTATGGGGACCTAAAGAAAATTTTAGAATTATGGTCAAGTTCTGACTGGAATATTCTTGAGACTGGATCATCTCAGCCAGCAGTCTTGAGGCTGTTCTGGATGGAGAACTCATACATCTGGGCCATCTGCTCCTATTGGATTTTTCTTAACCCAGAATGAATCCACAGCCTCTCATTGTCTGTGGAAACAAAAGCAAATCCTCTTCTCCAAAGTAACATAGCTCTTGACTTATATTTTAAAGTCAAGGCATTTTCAAAACATATATGTTGGATTAATTCAGCACCCATTTATAATCAAATGTCTTTTAGCAGCTTTTGTTCCTTCCGCAGCCATCAGACAACTTAAAGACAACACAATAACATATAGTATCCAGAGTCTCTGTGTACTTTCCATCTTTATGTGTATTTATTTTAAACTCTATTTCTTTTATTCTTTTAATTTTTGAGACAGGGTTTCTCTGTGTATCTTCAACTTTCCTAAAACTCACTCTGTAGACCAGACTGCTCTTGAATTCACAGATATCTGCCTGCCTGCCTCTGCTTCCCAAGTGATGGGATTAAAGGTGTGTGCCACCACACACAACTAATCTCTTTCTTTTTTAAGGACTTAATCCTTTTTCTTTTCTTTCCCAAGCCTACATATATTTTTACACACACTGTAAACCATTTAGAGGTTTTTTTTTCATCTGAATCTATCTTTACTATATGTCTTTCTTTATCTGGCCACACGTGTCTTTAATTTTCTAAGCAATATGGCTAAGATTAAAGCTGTGGCTTTGACGGCTGAATCCACCCCATTTTCTAGCTTTCTGAAAGTCATGAACCAAGCTTCCACTGTCTCTGGTTACTGACTTCTATTCTCCAAAACTCCCACCAAAAAATGATACTTTGACCTCAATTTATTCTACTGTAGAACTTCTAGCCTTAAACTCTTATACATTATTTCTTCAAACTATCTCCGAATGTTTACAAACATCATGGTTGGGTTTATAATAATCATACTTCTTTTCACCAACTGTCTGGTTTCATTTCTATTGCTAGCTAATGATGTATATTGAGTCTGTTGTATCAACAGCTGTATCCATATCTTGTTCTGAGCCTGAGGAAACATGTTGCTATATAATTGCTTTCCAAAATCTGGAATCATTGTCAGCTTAGACTCTCTAACTTGAAATGATTCAAATCCCCAGGTAACAGAGGTTCTGATGGGTGGGGTCTTGACCTCAATATATCCTTTCTATTGTCCCAATGTAATTTAGGAAGTTTCATTACAGTTGTGCTGTGATGTTGTATGTAAGGGAAAGATTTTATATCTAAAGATAGAAGTCAAGGGAATCTAAAGGAGCTATGTGGAATATATTTTGTACAAAAAATAAGTTAAAATATATGAGAAGTTATAAAGAGTATATATACCATAGGTGGTGAGTGACTTCAAGGGAACAGTTTTTCCAGACAAAATAGGTTTTAATGTGAACTGACAAGACCCTCCCAACATGCACAAGACTTGCACAAGCTCAAAATGAACAAAACTCCCATTATAGAGGCATAGTAAGCAGGAAGTTCCAAACATAAATGAGGATATACTGGTGTATGATTGCTGCTGGGAGAGGAAAATTAGTTTCACACTCTAGCACAGGGACTGTACCAGAAGGAGTCAACTAATACAAATTAGACTTGGTATGTTAACACATTAGCTCTCCCCACCCAAACATACACAGAGAGAGAAAGGGGGGAGAGGGAGGGAGAGAAAGAGAGAAGGAGGGAGGGAGAGGAAGAGAGAAAGTTAATATGAATTGATAGGAGGGTGGAAATAATAAGGAGGCTATGGGGGAAGGGATAATTATGATCAATACATTTTGTACAATTTTAAAACAATAAAAATTTTATTAAAACATACAATTTGCATTCTAAAAATAAAGAACATTTCAAAATAAGAAATGGTTTTGAAGAATGACAAGTTCCAGAACAATAAAGCTAGCAGTAAGATAGACATGTGTTCTCTCCATTAGGGAATTTAAGTATGTGTTTTACAGTGTAGCTCAGAAACACATGAGAAAAACTGAGCTGAATTCCATAAATGAATAAATATAAAAACCATAGCAGGGATAAAATATGCCTTCTCCACTTACAACAAAATTTTGCAGGCAACAGATAATGTAACTGGATCAAGTAAGAAAACCAGAATCCTTCTTCACCTTGAGGTGGTTAATTTTTAAGAATATATGTGCTCACTACTAGGAATAAACCTTCCTTTCACATAAGCACCCAACAGGCTAATCTAAATTGCAAAACTTTTAAGCTCAAGATAATTAAAATCACAAGAAGTGTTTTGCATTGATCAATGAATCAGGTACTCAGAAGGAAATATATGTGAAACACAGACTAATTTTGAAATAAATGATTTTTTGTAAATAATTCAAAGAACAATAAATAAATAAGAAAAATTTTACTGCTTTAAATGAACACATGCAAAAGAGCAAGGTAGTGAAATCTTTGCGATATGTGGTTATAGAGAAACTTACAAATGTTTAGAGAGGAAATAACCTTACATGTGAGAAGCCTACAGAAAGAGAAGACTCATTCAAGTTCATCAGAATAAAGTATTTCACTAAGTACATAATGTAGAACAATTTCTGAGAGGAGCAGAAAAAACAGAGGTAAATGGTGTTTTCTAATCAACCAAGATGAATTCATATAAACAATCAAATCAAGAGCATGAAAATTATAACATCATGAAATATATAAAACAAAATTTTCCATTGTCAATACATATGCTGTAGTGATAGTTTCCTAGATACTTGAGTAGTCTTACAAAATATAGACGAAAATGATTCTGGATGGTAAGTATGGCCAGATATAAGATTTTTTTTTCTGGGAGGAAAAACACTGGGACTATGGATTCAAACAAACAAACAAAAAAGTATCAGGTTATTATGTATTACTTATGTAGCCACTTGGGGTACATAAAGTCTAACATAGTGTTTCTGCGTTAACTTTGGCATGATGTGTACCTCTGTGTATAATTATTTATCCTTTGTATGTTTGTGTGTCTCCCTTTGTGTATATATGTATCATGCAGGTATATGGATATATATGTGCATGTATGGGTGTGTGTGCATGTTTGTCTGTCTGTTTACCTCTCTATGTGTGTGTATGTGTCATATAGGTGTGTAGATTTATATGTGTATGTGTGTGTGTGTTTGTCTAGAGAACAGAGGATGCTCTGTGTTTTCCTCAATCACTCTACAACTTACTTTTTATGAAGGAGTCTCTCACTGATCCAGAACCTCACTGTTTAGGCAGACTCAGTGGTCAGTAAGTTACAGAAATTCTCCTACTCACACTTCTCTAGCTCTGGCATGTCACATGTCTAACACTCGGTCAAGCTTTGTGCATGGTTTCTAGGGGTTCAAATGCATGTCCTCATTCCTCTGCTGCAAGCACTTACCAATATAACTACATACAGTCACATATATTTCTTATGAGTGTGTTTGAACTTATCTAGAGAAAAAGATTGGGAAGTCATGTATTTAACTGCATGTCTCTGATACTGAAATGGCTGTTCTAATTGGAAATTATCCACATGTAGTGATAGTTGATTTGTATTTTAATAAATAAAGCTTACCTGAAGATCAGAGAGTAAAACAACTCCACTGGTCAGCCTTACAGACCAGGCAGTGATAATGCACACATTTAATCCCAGTAGCCACACTAGTTTGCCATAGAAATAGGGTGGTAGTGATGCATGCCTTTAATCCCAGCCCTAGAGAGGAATATAAAATGGGAGGAGATAATTCTCAGACACACTCTCATTTTGAAGATTTCTCGAGGCAGAATTGACACTTTGGACTGAGATAGAGGTAAGAACCAGTGGCTGGATATCTTGCTTTTCTGACCTTCAGACTTAACTCCAATATTTGTCTCCAGGGTTTACTGATCATGATACATCCACATGGTCTTATATTGAAAAAAATATAAAAAACTTTAATATACACTTAAAAATTACCCTCTTACAATGATATTGCATAAGATAAAACAGCAGTTCCTAACCTGTGGGTCACAATCCCTTTGGCAAACCTCTGTCTTTGAAAATATTTACATTGCAATGAAGCACAGTTAATAAAAACTCAGGGTCAGAAATTGAGGTTCAACCTAAAGATCCAAAAAGCAAAATAGTCATCCACTGGTTCTTACCTCGACCTCAGTCTGACATAGCAATCCTTCCTATAGGAATCTCAGAATGAGACTGTCTGAGAGCTGTCTCTACCCATCTTATATTCCTCTCTAGGACTGGGATTAAAGGTGTGCACCACTGGGATTAATAGCTTGCACTTAATTTCTAAGGCAACTAGTGTTCAGCTACTGGAATTAAAGGTGTATGTTACCATAACCTGATCTGTAAGGCTGACTAGTGGGACTGTTTTACTCTCAAATTTTCAGGCAGTCTTTATTTATTAAAATACAACTGAAATGCTTCTACACTGCAATTCATAATAGGAGTAAAAATAAAGTTATGGGTTAGCAACAAAAACACTTTTATGGTTGGGAGTCACCACAACATGAGAAACTGCATTAAAGAGGTTAGCATTAAAAAGGTTGAAAACCACTGGCATAAAATTACTACTAGAAACATTCAAAGCAACATTTATTATTATTCTCTTGGTTTTGAGGAGAAATGCAAATTATGACTCAAGGGAGACTTCTACTATTGGGTGCCAAGAGAAAGAAAATTGATTAATGACCAGCCACAAAGTCAGGAAGGGAATTATACAAATGCAATCCACATCTTAATGGTTAATTTAAAAAGCAGTTCTTGGATAAATTTTTGGAGATTTCTGGTTATTTTAAACTAATTCTCGTGCATGTCCATTTTATTTTTACAATAAGAATTCGCCTCTGTTTGGGGAGTTCATAACACAATAGTTAAAACCACATACTAAGTCTAATGTGCTCATTGGTCTGGGTGGTACATGGCTTTAGAAAACAATCACTTGACAGAACCAGGAAATAAGACTCCCTCACAGGGCATCAGTAAATTTCCAGGTCAGTGTTTTGAAAAGAAAAACTCTCTAGCTATACAGAAAGGACATTGAGGGACAGAGAAAGCATGGAATAATATATCTAACTTCCTGAAGTAGCTGGCAGTGATCTCCTAGTGCGACCTTGCCAGCATTCTAGCAAAACAAACAGTAGAAGTCTAGCAAAAAGTTTTAGGAAAAGTAGCCTAAGAATGAGGAAGTTAGAGGAGAAAGTCAGATGGGTATAGTGGATCTTGAGTTTGCATCATCTGAACATTATATTATACAATAATGTATACATATAATATATATATTACATGTGGGGGCAATACGCCTAACCAGTCTCAGAGTATTTCCTATACTAAAAAATTTCTTCTAATGTGTTTGTTACATATAATTGTCAATTGACACTACCTACGAATAGCTGAGCAAATAGACGCAATAACCAATTATTTATATTGAGTTAGTCTCTGTGTGGATCTGTGGAAGATTGTCTAAGTCAATTGTTGTAGGAAAATTCACATTGCAGATAACACCACCCCCTGTACATGGGACTATAAAGAAGAGGAGTAATCAAGCTGAGCACAAGTGAGCAAGCAAGCAAGCATGCTTACATACATTTTCTGATTTTGACTATAGATGTGAAATGACTAGCTACTTTAAGTTTCAATCTTGACTCCCCCACAATGACAGGCTATAACCTGGAATGGTAAGCTGAATTAAAGCCTTTTATCCGTTAAACTGTTAATTTTTTGTTAGGGTATTTTAAAATAGAAACAGAAATGAAACTAGATCCCCCTATCCATACCATTCACTCTGATATTTTTGTTTTGTTATTGTTTGATGATTATTTAGTTGCTTTAAGGGGTGTTTCTCTTTGTACTTATTAAATTTTGTTTCAGAATTGTACAAAGAAAAATCCTAAAGTGTATTTTAGTAATATAATTACCCCAAGTAATCCAAAAGAACAAAATTCTTAAATCATTGAGTGTACACTAGAATATGTGCCCACCTGACCCAGTGCCAACTTTTACTTCTATTCCCCATGCCCAGAATTATGGTGTGCAAGTCTGGGCATCCTGTGGGCTCATTAATTTTTATGGTCATATCCTTTTACCCTAGTCTCACATAACCACTGGCTTAGGTGATTGCTTTTAGGAAGAGAAAACTCATTTGCAATCCAAGATTCCAGGAGGGAGAGAGAAAGGTCAGTATCTGGTTAGTTAAGTTCCCAGAGTCCAGGATAGGCATTTTTATTAAGTCATGGAAGGCCCTTAGTAGGATGCCCATCCCCACCCCCTGAAGCTTAACTGACAGGATAAAATATACTTTATTAGTTCAGACAGTGCATTGCTTACACAGTGATCTAATGGCTGTGAATATTTGTACCTTCCTTAGTTCCAGAGAAGGATTTTAATTAGGCAAACAGTAACCTCTGTACATTTATTAAGACTTTCCCTTAGGTTTGACTTATAAAAAAAAGAATGGATAATTAAAACCTGAGGAGAAATGTCACTACTTCTCACAGTGTTGCTGTAAGAGGTTTTGACGTCTCCCTCCTGCCCTAATGAAATAGAAGAGATGTCCACGATGTGGTGAATATACACATATCTGCTTATTCATATTTCAACTTGAGGAGTGGTATGGAAAGGTATTTAAGGGTGACAGAAGGACTGCATTGGGGAAAAACAGATATACCAGGCTAAATTGAAAAATTGCAATGTCAGGAAATTAATACTCTGGCTAAGGGTAAATGCTTTGAGATGACATGTGTTCCATTTTCAACTCTAATGCACTTTCCATTAGCTGTGCAAATGAACACCCATGCATGCCTCCCCTCCTTTGTGAAGTGAAGTATGCCCTCTTTTTTCAGGACAGTTTAATAGCACGTCAATATGATCAGGATATTTGGCACAGATTTTTTTTTGCATGAGGATGGCGTTATCAGTACTGCTTTTATATTATTTAACATGTATATGAGTTACTCCTGTTATTTTAATTGGTCTTTTCATATATATATATATATATATATAGTGAATGATTCTTAATGAATACAGAAAACATATATGTACATATACAGATTACATATATGTTTCATATTCATATAGAATCACAGAAAAACAATACTTGAGTTTTTGTTTAGATCATAAATCTTCAAGTTGGGACATACTGCTTCATAACAATTGAGCATCTGATCATGAATACTGTTTTTAAAACAAAACAAAGAATGAATACATTAAGGTTAAATTCACCTGATCCTTCCTTTGATCTGGAATGGAGTCATGGGCATCATCACTCATAAAGATTTCTACCACCAATTTCTCAGAATATTAGGAAACAACCTTACTCAAGACCCAGTAATACCACTTTTGGGTATATATCCAAAGGATGCTCAATCGTTCTACAAGGACATGTGCTCAACTATGTTCACAGCAGCATTGTTTGTCATAGCACCTGGAAACAACCTAAATGCCCCTCGACCGAAGAATGGGTAACGAAAATGTGGTACATTTATGCAATGGAGTACTGCACAGTAGAAAAAAATAACGACATCTTGAATGTTACAGGCCAATGGATGGAGCTATAAAACACCATTTTGAGTGAGGTAACACAGGCCCAGAAAGACAATTATCACATGTACTCACTCATAAATGATTTTTAAACATAAAGCAAAGAAAACCAGCCAAAGTCTTAGAAAAAATTACAGGAAAAGAAATGAGTGTGGAGGTCATCTCTGTATCACAAGATACACAACACAGAGAAGCTCATTCTATTTTACATCAAGTACATCCATTTTATATTTATTCTCCTTTGACACTCTGCATACATCCTTTATCTAGTGCCAGAAAATACATTTTTTCATAGAAGTAGTTTCTCATGACCCCACTCAACCCCTTACTCTAAAACACACAGAGCACTGTATAACCATTGACAGCCCTCAGCTTCTAAAAGGCATAAAAACTGACATTTAAATGGCCTCTGATGTTTTACTATTCAATTAGCCTGCATTAATCAGTGTGTTCCTGTCTGTTTGGTATGCTGGGTGTATTCCAGTAAGAAGACTGGAGACAGCCAGATCCAGTTGGATTTAAAGAACTGGAGGTAACTAATTTTACAGTTTGAAACCTTGTTGCTGACTGTAAGGAGGTAATGGCTCAGATCAACAAACAAAGATCCCTAGAATACAAGCCAATTATTGCAGCCAGTAGTTATACAATAGTTCTGATAAAGGGTTCTCAAATGTCAATCATGAGTAAATTACGTACTAAATACTATACATGCACTATGTTCTTTGTGTTTAATACACTCTTCCATTTCTTTCTTCTTATTTTGTTTCTAAGTAACTAAAATTAGAAATGTTAGGGAGAACTAAATGTATACTAAATTTACAAACAAAACAAAACTTTCATGAGTGTTCTTTATCAACTAATGCTCTATTGCATATAACTGAAAACACACCACCTAGTTTATTACAATAAACTTAAATATAATGAAAAGATAGACTATGCTCTTGATCATTTACTCTTGGTTTCACAATAGGTTAAACTGCTTGATACTTTGTTGTGGTAGTTACAACACCTCACTTTTGTTGGTCTCACCTTGTGCCTTAAATGGTCAATGAGATGTTAACAGATATGACCTGAACAATGGTTTGAAATAATTGCGTGTGTGCACATATATGTATGAGTGTGCATGCATGTGTTTCTCTGTGTTTGTGTGTTTGTGTGTGTGTGTGTGTGTGTGCGTGAGAGAGAGAGAGAGAGAGAAGGCAGCCTGAGTGACCTAGAGAGATAGACAGACAGACACACAGCAAAAAATTATGCCTGATTCTTTGTCTATTTTTCATTACTGTGAATGTGTTTCAACTATATGAAGCACCAATTAAGAATGTAAGGAAGAAAATCCTGTTCTTGATTAGCCATCACCTGAGTTGATCCTGAACCAGACTAACCACGCACTGAAATAATGAATGGGGCACATGGACTCTTACTCCTATATCTGCAACAAGGAACATGACTGTTTCTGTCTCTTCTCACTATCCACTCAATGGAGATCCAAGGAGGTGCAAGACTTTGCAGTGAATGGGAGTGGGTGGTGCTTAGGTAGAAGATGTGCCTCAGTTCCTCCTCCAAATCCCACTCCTCAGAAAACCTGCCACGGGGTGATATTCAAGATCACATCTACAAGGTACTTAAGACCCAGACCTTAGACCTGCCACATGATTTGTCTCCTTCTTTTCTGAGATTCACCCATAAGTTGCTTTGTTCTGTTTATTAAAACCTGGTCTTATTAATTCAGCTGGATCTGACTTATTGCATTAGTGGAGAAATCCCCCTAAACCAGGAATTCAAAAATGCTTATCAGGTAGAGTCAGTAAGATCAAGAATCCGATTAAGCTTTGGTGACATAGCGAGTTTAAGTTTAGTTTATATTAATTGGAAAGAGAGAAAAAATAAAACAACTCTGCAAAGTTGTTCTTCAATTTCACTGTGAAACACACATGCACACAAACACACAGAGACAGACAGAGACAAACACATGTAATTCACATAATTGAATTATGTGAATAATTCAATAAGTCAATTTTATAATTTTAAGGGTATTGAAAACATATTTTTTTCAACCATATATTCAGATTATTATGTTCCCTTCCCAAGTCCTCTCAGATTCATCCTCTTCCATGCACGCACCCCAAACCACACTATTTCTTTATCTCTTTAAATAGAAAACAAATAGGCAGCTAAAGAACTAATAAACATAAAAATACCAGATTAGCTTAAATAAACAAACAGGAACAAATAAATAAGTCAAAGAAAAAGCACACACACAAAAACCCAAACAAGAAAAACACAGAAAGCATATAGATGCATAGATACACACTATTGAACTTTCAGAAATCTCATATAACTCAAAATTAGAAACCATAATATATAGGCAGAAACATACAAGGCAAGAAATGGTCAGACAAAGCAGTAAGACAAAAAACTCTCCAAAAATCCCATTGTGTTCATTTTTCTATTGTCCATCTTCTTGAACACTTGAGTGATTTTTGGTTATGGTCTTCATATCATGGAGAAGGACTTAAGTCCAATTAGATAGGAGCTGATTACTCCCACACTCTTGTAAAATAAATGTTTTTCAAAAAAAAATAATCTTATAAAGTGTGTCTTTGAAGTGGTGTGATGGCTCCGTGATTAAGAACATCTATCATTTTGCACAGGATTCAAGTTCAGTTCCCAGTACTCAGATCATGTAACTCACAATGGCATGTAATTCCAGTTTCAGGGACTTGACGTCCTCTTCTGGCCTCCACAGGTACCTGTACACACACACACACACACACACACACACACACACACACACACACAACCACATGCACACACATACACAGTATCTTAGAGGAAATCAAAATATCTGTTATTTCAGATAGAATTAATTATGCAATGTAATGTTTTAAACATGTCATTTAATTTTTAAAATTCTTCTTGTATCATGTAAGAAATTTTCATTTCTTTTGTAAGCTCATGATTCTCACTTATTTCTAGAATTGAAGTGGTCATATATTTGTTTCTTACACATTCATTTTGTACTTCTAATTTCAGGGCCTAATAAAAACCAACTTTTTCTTTTCCTTGTATAAAGCATCATTTTTCTTATTATTGTGTGTGTGGCATATTATGCACGTGGAATTACACTACCCTTGGTATTTGTCGAGGCCAAGAATGAATGTCAGATGCCTATTGTTTTCCCATTTCTAAATTTTGTTTTTGATAGTATCTCACAATATAGACCAGATTGGCCATAAATAAACAGAGGTCCACTCGCCTTTGCCTCCCAAGTGCTGGCATTAAAGCTATGCATCACCACAGCCATTAAAAATGGAGCCAAGAATGACCAGGAGCTCATATCTTCTGTCTCCTACTCTATAGCATGTCTTACCTTCACCCATCACCACAGCCAACACCAACTTATATTTTTAGACAGAGTTTGGGGGTGAAGCTAGAACTTATCACTTCATCTTGTTTGTTGAGTCAGCAAGACTCAGAGATCATCCCTTGGTTATTTGTGTTTCCACACCCAGTCAAACCTTTCAGTCCCTGAAAGAAAAAATACTTGTCACAACTAGTTTTAACACCCTCAAAGGTGAGTACTGATTTTTTTTCAAAGCTGAATTTCCTATTTTACCTCAAGCATCATGCATCACAAAGGCACTTTGCCATATCATAGAATCCTTTCATATATAGAAGGTATGCGCATGCATGAATATTTAGCCAGTATGGTGAATCCCTTTATAATACTCCTGTTTTTATGTGTTTTTTCTTGGTTTTAAAAATAATTTGCTTGAGACTATTTTATTTTAAATGGTAATCTCAATATCCATGATTGTGCTTTCATTATTTACACATGAGGAATTCTCAAAAATAAAGAATGAAATTAGGAAGCTAGCGGTTATACTATTCTGCATGTTTGGGAATGTGCCACACATTTATTTCTTAAGATGGTGACCTAAAGAAGCCATACTACAAAGAGAAAGCTATAGTGACTCCCACAGTATCATTTCCTTTTCACAGCAACAGATCCTATTGAGGTGAGTTTTCACTTACTCTTCACTGTTTAATTTTGGTGTAAATAAAATTTCTATCCACATCATTTTAAATTAACATATTTGTGAATTAGTAGGAATGGAGTTTTAATTTTAGAACATTATTTTATAAGAATTTTTTTAGTTCTATCATATCACAGATAATAAAGAAATAGACTCCTTAGAACAAACTGTCATTGAAAATATTTTAGGCCAGATGGTTGAGGAGAGCTAGGAGTCTATGCTAGGTATACTGAATGCTATTATTATTCTACAAAATATATCATATCAAACCATGTATCATTAGACAAATGCTATTATAAAATTATTGTATTTTATTTGTCTGATAATTAATGATACAATTGTAATCATACATTGTTATAATTATGTGCATATCTTAAACAGTTGTTGCTTATTACTGTAACTCTCAGTTCCCATTTAAATATTTACCTAAGGCTATAGGTGCAGGAGGAGCATCAGTAATACAGTAGGTTTAAAAACTCCAAAAGATAAACTGTAAACACCTGTTCAACATTTTCAAAGCCAAAGTTGGTGAAAAATAAAACATTTACTTTAATATTGAATTTAGAGACTGTATTTCTTAGACATTTTTTGTTTTGTGTTAGCCTACTGCCTTACAGACAATGAAATATGGAAGTTTATGAAAGCAAAAGTTCTAAATCTCTTGGTACATGTCTAAGCACATGAAAATAGTTCTCTGTGTTTAGTGTCTGAAAAAATACTGAAGGGATAGATATTGCAAGGCAAAGATTTCTACCTAATTTTTTTCATGTCAGAGCCTAAAACCCTCAGTTGTATCCTTTTCTCTAGCCGAGAATGAAACACACATAAACACACAAACAGAGAGTTGGTGTAGGAGAAACTG
Organism: Ondatra zibethicus; assembly: GCA_004026605.1. Taxonomy (NCBI): domain Eukaryota; kingdom Metazoa; phylum Chordata; class Mammalia; order Rodentia; family Cricetidae; genus Ondatra; species Ondatra zibethicus. The sequence goes on along the minus strand of PVIU01008696.1, from coordinate 64,717 downwards.
CCTTGGCCTATTTGATAGGACAGAACTTAAGTAGGTGGAGTAGATGGAACTGAATGCAGATGCCATGGATCTCCTGCCTGAGACAGATGCTGGTTAGAATCTCGCTGGTAAGCCACAGTCATGTAGCAATAAACAGATTAACAGAAATGGGTTAAATTAAGATGTAAGAATTAGCCAAGAAGAAGTTAGAGCTAATGGGCCAGGAAGTATTTAAATGAATACAGTTTCTGTGTGATTATTTCGGGTGTAAGAGAGACAGGAGGCCAGGATGACAACAGGAGACAGAATAAGTACAGAGAACAAATTTAACCTCACACAGTCACTACCCCAGAATCAGTTAATAAAACAGTGGAGAGTATTTAGAAATAATCCTAATTTTATATTTACAAGTTAAAATAAAAAAGAGAGTTAAAAATCTGCCTTCCAGAGCTTGGGAAAGCAGGCTGGCAGACAGAGAGAAAACCTGTATCCTACCACCTGTCATGCTGTGCAGCTTCAACTGGAAAAAAAAAGACAGATTTCAAATAAGGTAGCCTCTGAGATAAACAGGTTAAAATGCTTCTTTTCCATTTCACAAATTTGCTTCTTTTTCAAAAGTCTGCTGTTTGTAGGCATGTGTATCCAAGGTGGATTGTTTTCAGTACTGTAGCTCTGTAGTGAAGTTGTGAAGCTTTAAAATCAAAGATTGTGATCTTTCCTTATAAAGTTAAGAATTGTTCTTTCGAGGTCTGTGAAAAACTTTTTTATAATTTTAATAGGCATTTGCATTGAGTCTGTAGATTGATTTCAGTAAGATGGTCAATTTTACTATGTTGGATCTATATTAGCAAGAGAATAGTAGATCTTTCCATTTTCTGATGTCTTAAGTTTCTTTCTTCAAAAATTTAAAGTTCTTATTATACAGATTTTTTTTCCGTTTGTGTGGTTAGAGTTACTGCAAGATATTTTGTGGTATTTATCGCTATTTAGAAGAATGATGTTTCTCATTTATTATTGGTTTAAAAGAGGTCCATTTTGGGTTGGTTTCAGATTCTGGCTATGATAAAGTAATTCTGCTGTGTACATAGTTGAGCACATGTCCTTATGATATAGTTGATCATCTTTTATATTTAGGCCCAAAAGGGGTATTGCTGAGTGATATTTTACAAACTTTTAATTATATATACAATGGTTAAAGCCTTAGTTATAATATTCTTATGAGAGATCTCTGCTCCTGGCATCACCAATCTACTTCAAGAGGAAGATGGGCATCGAAGAGGCTCCATATGGAGTTGGTTAGCCATTTGGGCAAGAAACTGCTCTTGCCTGGATTGATGCAAAAACTAGAAGGGATGACTGCTGAACTTGCCTAAAGGTGAGAAGGTTCTTCGGGGTTCCTGTTTCATGAAAGAGTCTGTGAAACATTCTACAGGACACAGAAGAAAGTGACTGAACTGTCTAAAATTTCCTGCTTCATGGAAAAGTCTGGTAAATCCTATGGGCTAAAGATGGCTAAAGGTGGATGTCCCAATGGTACAGAAAAACTTTGGGTGATTATCCAGGCAGCAAGATGTCTCTGTCAATTCTAGAGTTTTGGAAGTTGTTTATAATGCACTTCCAGTTTACATAGGTAATATTATATCCTTCTGAAGTCTTTGATAGAGTTAAAAATAGATAGTTATAGTTATAGTTTCCTTTGTTATGATAAAGATAAAATAGATATAAGTATTGTAACTGTAATTCTTGCTTGATATCTGTTTTTTATATGTAATTTTACTAAGTTAAAGTTAAAGCCTTCCTTTTTGTTTACACAGAAAAGGGAAATGGTGTAAGAGTTCCTTCTGTTTGTGTGTTGCTTTCATTGGGCGATGAATAAAGAAACTGTCTTGGTCTAGTTGATATGACAGAACTTATGTAGGCAGATTACCTACTGAATGGGGAAGAAGGGCAGAGTGGCAGATGCCATGGATCTCCTGCCTGAGATGGACGCTGGTTAGAATCTTCCTGGTACGCCACAGTCACGTAGCGCTACATAGATTAACCAAGATGGGTTAAATTAAGATGTAAGAATTAGCCAATAAGAAGTTAGAGCTAATGGACCAGGCCATGTTTAAATAAATACAGATTTTGTGTGATTATTTCAGGTGTAAGATAGCCAGGTGTCCAGGATGACAGGCAGCCCACCCCTCCTGTTACAGAGAGACACACTACAATCACACATGTGCAAGCATTCACATACTTTACTTCAATCAAAGTAAAAAAAATTAAAGAATAAAATCATGGAAATATGAAGCTTGACTTTTATAGCAAGATATTGGCAATGCTTTGAATGGGCAATAAAAGTTAATTAGTGGCCCTTAGTTTGGGATACTGTCAATTATATTTTGCATTTCATACTTTGCCACTAGTATTAATTATTGTCTTACTACATTAAGCTAGAACTATTTATTTCACAATTTTTTTTCATAAATGTGTTTTTGCATGTGCTGAAAAGACAAATGTGTATAGATGCCACAGGGTAACATAGGGTGTTATTCCTCAGTAAATCCATCCATTTCCAGTGAGTCAGAGATTCTCTTTGGTTTAGAGTTTACATTTTAGGCTAGACTGAACACATGGTACTCTCCCTGACTCTACATCCCTGACATTAGAACTACAAGTAGATGCCACATACCCTGGTACTTTTACTTGGGTTCTATGCACCAAACTCCAGTGCTTATGCTTGCAAGGACAGTGTTTAACCAACTAAGCTACTTCTCCAGCCTGGAATCTTCCTAATTTTCTCTTTAGGGTATACTATTGTATCTTTTCCTCTAATAAGCACCTTGTTTTGATCAATTGGGGCAGATGAGAAGATCCTTGTTAACTGGTACTACAAAGTTAAGTTTGGACTACATTAAGACTAGAAAACTTTCTTGGATGTGTGTCTCCTTCCTTTATAGCCTTGATTTTTCACTAGAAGTGCTGATACAGTATTGAATCACAATTCTATCTCAGCACGGTTTTCATTTGACTGCTTTGGTTTATATATTTATAGCTCACTTCCCACTGTCTTTTTATCACACAGTACATGAGGAAATGCTATTACATAGTATGTGTTATATTGCTATTTTTGAAAATAATTTGAACAAGCCTATGACTCATTGTATTATTAATACTCATCTAACATGATTCTTTCTCCTTTGAGCTTTATTATATATGCTGAAAGGCTTTTGTTTTGTTCATAATGTATCTTTCCATATTTCACTAAGGAAAATCTATATCAAAGGAATTTCTAAGGAACATATCTTGCTAAGATCTTAGCTCAATAAACAGTGAGACAGATAAAGTGCATTTCATATTCACATATCAGAAAGAATAAGAAAACATTTTGAATTTTTCTTCAGCTTCCATTATGTAGAGACTAGTACTTCAGAAAGAGAATGTAGCCTTCTGAGAAAATGAAGGAATGATAGCAAGTAATTAATTCAACTATAAATTAAATATTTTTAACCTTGACAATGTATTACTATCTCAAGGGCAACTTACTGAATTAATATGCAGATGCATCCCTATAAATTCTATATTTAAAGGACTCAGGATGATTCATAGATAAGAAAGTTAATTTAAGAACATTTAAATAAACAATTTATACATTGCTGTCTCTAATAAACCTCTTCTTACATCAGGAATCTCTTTTCATGTAGTCAGGAATATTTGGGTCTCTTTAAGTCTTCTTTCCAGGAGGGATGTCTGTTGTATGTTCTGAATCTATCACTACAAAATTTTATAAATTTCCCTCATGAACACTGATGCAAATAGTCAACAAAATACTGGCAAATTGAATCCAAGAACACATCAAAGATCTCATTCACCATGATGAAGTAGACTTTATCCCAGAGATGCAGGGATGGTTCAACATAAAAATCTGTCAATATAATCCACCACATAAACAAAATGAAAGAAAAAATACATGGTAACCTCAGTAGATGCTGAAAAAGCATTTGGAAATATCCAAAACCCCCTCATAATAAAAGTTTTAGAGAGATCAGGAATAAATAAATAATACCTAAACATAGCAGTAATCCAACAGCCTGTTGCAAGAAGCTGCTTGTTCTTCTTGGCCACTTAGCCCCAAAATAATCACACAGAAACAGTATTATTTAAATCACTGTTTGGCCCATTATCTCTAGCTTCTTATTGGCTAACTCTTACATCTTAAGTTAACCCATCTTCATTAATATGTGCATCACCATGAGGTTGTGACCTACCAGCAAAGTTTCAGCATATCTGTCTCCAGCAGCAATTCCATGGCTTTTCTTCACTCCACCTTCTTCCTCCCAGCATTCAACTTAGTTTTTCCCCCACCTAGCTCTGTTCTACCCTATCAGTCCAAGATAGTTTTCTTTTTTCACTTATGGTAATCACAGCATACAGTGGGGAATCCCACATCAATGGCCAGTATCAAAGTAAATGGAGAGGAACTCAAAGCACTTCCACTAAAACCAGGAACAAGACAAGGCTTTCCACTCTCCATATCCATTCAGTATTGTGCATGACGTTCTTGTTAAGAACAATAATATAAAATAGGGAGATCAAAAGGATGCAAACTGAAAAGCAAGAACTCAAAATATTGCTATTTGCAGATGATAGGATAATATACATAAGTCACTCCAACTGCTACACCTGATAAACACCTTCATTAAAGTGGCTGGATATAAAATTTACTGAATAGCCCTCTTATATATAAATTATTAATGTGTTGAGAATGAAATCAGAGGAGCAACACCCTTCAAAGTAGTCACAAATAATATAAAATATCTTGGGGTAGCTCTAACCAAGCAAGTGAAAGACATGTATAACAAGAATTTCAAGTGTTTGAAGAAAAACTTAAGAAGATATCAAAAGATGCAAAGGCCTTCCATGCTCAGTAATCAGTAGGATTCACATAGTAAAAATGGCAGTCTTACATCTACAGATTCAGTGCAATCCTCATTAAAATCCAAATACAATTTCCTTACATAACTTGAAAGAACAATTTTCAAATTCATAAGGAAAAATGAAAAATCCAAGATAGATAAAACAGTCCTTTACAATAAAAGAATTGCTAGAAGTAATACCATTTCTGATTTCAGGCTGTACTACAGAGCAATAATAATAAAATCCAAATGGTATTGTCATAAAAGCAGAGAGGTCTAACAATGGAACTGAAACGAAACCCAGACATATATCCACACACCTATGGATAGCTGAGTTTTATCAAAAACAAAATAAAACAAAAACTGAAAACACAAAAAGCAAAATTACACAGTGGAAGATTAACAAATAGTTCTGGCACAGCTGTATGTCTGCATGTAGAAGAATTAAAATAGAGCCATATCTATCATCCCACACACAACTTAGGTCCAAGTGGATCAAAATATCAACACAAATCCAGCTACTCTGAACCTGCTAGAAGAAAAAGTGGGAAATAGCCTCAAATGCATTGGAATATTGGACAACTTCCTGAGTAGAACACCAATAGCATAGACATAAGACTGGCAACTAATCAATGGGACCTCATGAAGTTGAGAAGCTTCTGTAAGGCAAAGGATGTGGTCACCAGAACAAAATATCAGCCTACAGAATGGGAACATATCTTCACCAAGCCTACATCCAACAGAGGACTGATCTCTAAAATACATAAAGAACTCAAGACTAAACATAAAAACAACAAATAATCCAATTAAAAATGAGTGCAGAGCAAAACAGAAATTTCCCAACAGAAGAATATGGGCCAGATAAACTTAAATAAATATTCAACATCCTTAGCCATCAGGGAAATGCAAATCAAAATGACTCTGTGATGCCATCTAACATCAGTCATAATTGCTAAGATCAAAACCACCAATGATTGCTTATGTTGGAGAGGATATATGGCAAGGGGAACATGCCTCCACTTCTGGTGAACGTGTAAACTTGAACAATCACTTTAGAAATCATTATGAAAGTTTCTCAAAAAAACTACAAAGCAACCTTTCTCAAGGCCCCACTATATCACTCTTGGGCATATACCCAAAGGACAGTCCATCATACAACAAGGACAATTCCTCATCTATATTTATAGCAGCTTTATTTGTAGTAGCCAGAATCTGTAAGCAACCTATGTGCTACTCAACCTGAGACTGGATAATGAGAGTGTGTCACATGTATACAATAGAGTATTATGCAGCTATTGAAAACAATGGCATTAGAAAATCCAAAGGCAAATGGATGTAACAAGAAAAAACCAATGTCATCCTGAGTGAGGTAACACAGACCCAGAAAGACAAACATGCTAGGTACTCACTTATAAAAGGATATTATATATAAAGTAAAGGACAACCATGCTACAATCCACAGTTCCAGGGGTCCTGGATAAAATGGACCTTCTAGAAAGGGGAAATAGAAGAAATCTCTTGAAAGCAATGGGGGTAGATGATATGGAACATGAAGGATCAGGTTATGGGTGATGGATGGGGAGTATACTAAAAGGCAGGGCTAGAATGGGGATACATTTCAGTATCATGTAGGAACCTGAGGTAAGGGAAATGCCCAGGAATCGACAAAACTCCTAGTAATGGATGCATAGCCTTAACTGACCATTTAGTGTGACTGGGTAGGACTTCCCATGGCAGCATTGGAATGCCAGTTCAGTCATACAATTTTGCATTCTGTCCTGCCTATGGGATGTGGAAGGTAAAAGTGGCATGGGAGATTGTGGGAATGGCCAAATAATGATGTGTCCAGGCTCAGACCCATACCCAAAGAGTGAGCCTATTGCTCTTCCAGGACCCAGAGACTAGACGGTTCAGAGACCTAGGAGAGAACCAAACATGACTGGATTAAAAGAAATAATGTCAATGTTTGACACATAAAAATATTCTGAAATAGTACTCCAATTGTCATCAGAGAGCCTTCATCCAGTAACTGATGGCAACCAATGCATAGACCCACAGCCAAGTATTAGGCCAAGCTGGAGGAATCCCACTGAAGACAGGGATGAGGAACTGTGTGAGCTGGAGTTGGGGTGGGGACTGGGGCAAATATATCACAACAAAATCCACAGAAACAACTAAGATGGCCTAATAGGCACTCAGAGAATCTGGGATTCTGCATGGAACAGACCTAAGCTTTCTACATATGTTTGACAATTTTGCAGCTTGGTGTACCTGTGGGACACCTAGCAATGGGAGAAAGAGCTTTGGCTGGCTCTTGGGAACATATCCCTCATAATGGGTTGCCTTGTTCATCCTTAATTCCAGGGGAGATGCTTAGTCCTACAGCAATTTGACATACCATATACCAAGCTTTGACAATATCAGTGAGAGGCCTGCCCCTTTCTGGACAGAGGAGTATATTATGGGAGTGTGGAGAAGGACAGGGAATAGGAGGAGAGGAAACTGTGATCAGGTTGTAAAATAAATAAATTTAATTAACAAAAAAAGTCTATACACAATTTTCATGGTTATACCTATATTATTTTCCTTGCCTGTTAAGTTTTGCCCTGCATATATTTTGTTCTTGGGGTAAAAGAAAAAATTATATAAAAAAAGATAAAGCCCTTTAAAGTAAGTTACAGGCTGCCAAGAAGTGAGTGGAGATGATAGCATGAGAGAAGGAGATGGTCAAGGAGGGAGAGAGATGGAGGGGGACAGTAATGAAAGAAATCTTGATAGAGAGAGCTACTATGGGGTTAGGGAGAATCCTGGTGTTAGGAAAATTCTCAAGAATCCGCAAGGATCCTACCTTGGAAAAGGTACCTGAACTGATCTTCCCCTGTAGTCATATTGATAAATACCCCAATTATCACCATAAAACCTTCATACAGGAACTGATGTAACCAGATGCAGAGATCCATAAACAAGCAACAGGCCAAGCTCTGGGTATCCACTATAAGAGAGAGAGGAGGGAATTTATGAGCAAGGGAGGTCAACAACATGATAGAAATATCTACAGAGACAGCTGAAACAAGTTCCTGGAAGTTCACGAGCTCTAAACCAAAAGCTGTGGACTCTCCATGTGACTGAACTAGGCCCTCCATATGTGGAAGATAGTGGTGAAGCTTGTACTATCTAAGGAGTCCCTGGCAGTGGGACCAGGATTTATCCCTGATGTATGAACAAGCTTTTTGGAACCTATTTCCTATGGGGGATGCTATGCTCAGCCTTAATGCGGGAGAGGGGGAAAGGGACTTAATCCTGCTCCATCTTAATATGCCAAACTATTGACTCCCTATGGAAGCCTTTATCCTTGGAGAGGAGTGGATGGGGTTTGGGCGGGGGGAGAGGTGAGGCTGGCGGAGTATGGGAGGAGAGGTACAAGCGGAAACTGGTTGTAATGTAAAATGAAATTTAAAAATAAATAAATAAATAATTTTTTTTTTTAAAAAAAGACACAATGTGTGAAATTCTCCAGGTAAAAATGGGGCAGGGACCAAGCACATAGTCTCATTTTGTACTCACAATGTGCCTTCAAGTTGTCCTCTACCACCTTTCTCACTATGCTGTTATGTTTTGTCCTATTTTTATTAAGGAATAATTTTCAATAATGGTAAAATAAAGTGACTTTCTTAGCTATAAAGTTAAGGTGTGTTAAAGATTTCAATTCTTTTAGTGAGGGAAAGTCCGGTGTCCCAAGGAACACAAAACCTATTTCCCAACAAAAATCCAAGTAGAGACGAAAACAAAGCAGCAGGAGAGGCACAGTTGGATTGTTTTACGCTAAGGAAGTAGATTTAAACAGCACCTACACTAAAAGTGATGTACTAGTCTATTATAATAAATTCTTTTTATTTATGTTATCTGTAACTTATAAGTACTAACATAGCTGTAGCAACAGTTGCATGCATTAGTCTAATCAGAATATATAAACTGTGATTAGCACCTCGTAATTATTTCCATTTCTCAAAATTTAATTTTCACTTGATTCTTTCCCTCTCATACCACATTAAGCATTTTGGGGCTTTCATGATTCTAAAGAAAAATAATTGTCCAGTTTTTCACATTCCAGCACCACAAAGAGCCCAAACTGTGATTTGTACTACCTGCCTACTTTAGTTCACTCCAAGGTATAGCTTTTCCCTGTTACAGCTTCTCTGGTACAGCAATCAGAAACAACCTGCTTCTCAATTTCAGTTTGTTCTGAGATCCCCACTGACTTCTGGCAGATTCATAATGTGCACAGCTGTAACCTTATGTCTTTAAGATCAGATGAGATTGTTTTTCTTAGTAGCATTCACATTTCTTTCACAAGCTCTATACATCAGAATTTTCAAATGTCTGTTTCAAATCCTGACATATTATTTTTCTTAATTTGTGCTGCACCATGATTTTACTGAGTGCTGTGGCATTAAGTCTAACCACTAATAACAGCTTTGACAATGTTTTACAGATCTTTTTCATGACATGTAAATAAAGCGTACTGTATTTCACAATAGAATTGTGCTGACATGGAATTCCATAAATTCAGTTTATACATCACATAGGTCTTCTTTCTAGAGTTTATTCTCAAATTTTCTGTACCCTAATCACATACAGAAAGTATAAAGGACAAATGCCATATGAGGGGTAGTAACTAGACACTGTGAAAAAAATCATTTTTAGTATTTATAGTTTATAACTGTGGAAATGGATACAATAATCACAGTTTCAACTAACACAGTAAGATTTTCATTCCAAAGAGGTATTCCTTGATGGAATGCATGTTCTAGGCTCTCACTTTTAGGCACTTACAAACCAGTGAATTCTGTGCTAGAAATGATTAAGAAGGGATGACTGAGGTATTGCATTCTTCTGTTCGAAGTTTTATGTGATATACTTAGGAGGACAAAAATATAAAAATTTCTGGGAATATCAGTTCTATAAAATAGGGTTTAGACAAAAGCTTAAAATTCAAATTGCATTAAATATATGTGTATACATATTTAGAAGTGACTAAGGAATAGAAATGGAGAGGTAATTTACTAATTCTCTGGTAAAAGAAAAATTTCATTCACAATAGATTTGAGAAAAATTAATGAAATATATTTATTTTACCTACAGGGGTTTCTGTAGAAGGATAAAGTGATACTTTTATAGCATAAAAACAAAAAGTGCCACTTAATGTTGAAATATGAATTGCTTTTATCATTAAAATTTAACAGATGGATGAATGTTATTGAGAGATAAAACAAAGTTACTAAATTGTAGCCAAGTAGAACTATTGCAGTGAAATTTTATTTTGGAAGTATGTTTTTCTCTCTTGCTCCTAACAGCTTTTTAGAAATATAATTGAGAGCTAATAATCACAATTGCTTTTATAAACATAATTACTTTTAGGATTATAAACAGATTATTTGTTCTTGGGCATATATCAGTTAACCTTCATTGTTAGCTTGGTTGATTTTAGAGTCACTATGGAAACACATCTTTAGAGTTACCTAAGAATATTTTTGCAAGAAAGGCTCAGTTGAGATGGGTCAACGGACCTAGGATATCTAAGCATCATATGTTAACTGAGAAGTAACATTCATCTCACCCTGCTTTCTGACAAGAGATGCAATGTGCCCAGCTTCCTCATACTCCTGCTGCCAGAACTTCATCCCATGTTCAACTGCAGCCTCAAGTAATGAGACAAAAAGGATTTCTTATTTCTGCAGTCATAATTGTCTCAAAGCAAATAAGAAACTAAAATACAGCCCTAAATGATGAAGAAACTTGTGTAGTCTGAGGAGGATTAAGTTGGCCTTTGTACAGAATGGTAATATTAATATCAAATATGATTAATATTTAAATATGATGTTTCATTTACAAATAAACCTTGTGGCTTTGGAAGACAAAATAAAAATTTTAATTTAGTTTGAACACTAATTTCTTCCATTTGTATTTATTGTTGTTTTATTACTTTGTAATTGTTTCAAGTATAAGAAATTTATTTCATTAGAAATATTTATGTAATTACTTACTGGTGCCCTTCTTACCCATAAATAGTTCATATTCTTCTCTACCCTTTCCCTCTCTCTCTCTCTCTCTCTCTCTCTCTCTCTCTCTCTGTGCCTGTCTGTCTCTGTTTCTCAGTCTCTTTCTTTCTATCTCTCTATTCTCTGTCTCTCAAACACATGGACACAGATAAACTGCAATTTCATTTATCAAAAATGTAGTTTTCTCATTATTTCCTGTTACTGCCTCTCTCTTTTACCTTTCATTAGATTTTTACATGCAAAATATTAATATTTTATTTTTATATTTTTGTTTATATGCATGTGTGCCTTTGTGCGATAATAGCATTCGCATGCAGGGCCTCAAAAGGCCAGAAGAAAATGTTGAATTTCCGAGAGCTGGAATTAAAGTTTGAGTGCAAGCAGATCTGAGAGAGCTGCAGCGTGGCCCTCTGTGAGAGCAGCAGACACTCTTGCTCACCAGCCAGCTCTCTGCTCAGTCCTATGAATGTTTGGTGAAGGCTAATGAGCACACAGACACACAAAGCATAAGTTTGGACATCGTGAAAGAATTAACTTCAAATAAAACATATTAAAAGTGTGGTAGATGCTGTTAATATATTGATATGTTCTGCAATAGAAAATAAAATAACACAATGTAAAGAGATCCTCAACTTATTGGAAAGTAACATTGAACAGATGCATTTTTATTGGTTTATACATCAAAAAAAGGTTATGCCTATGAAGAAAGTGTCAAAATCAACAGTTATTCTAATTATCACAGGCATCATTCAATTAGATCAAGTTATATAAACTCATGACAATAGTGTCTTGTAACATGTAGAAATCTCCAAATGAAAGATTTCTATAAGATATATGACTTAATTCTTGCAAGAAAAATTGATGTAAGATTAAATGTTCTACTTTTCAAATGGAAATAAAGTATGCAACATGGAGAATATGAATAATTTGGTCAAGCTTGGGCAGCTAAAATATGGTTAATCTAGACATCAAGGCATTAGTTTTATACTGTATAAATCTTTTTTTTTCCATACATTGTTTTGTTTTATTTTTTCCATTCAAGAACATAATTAAAGATAAAAAAAATTTTTTTTCCTTTCTTCCCCTTCTCCCGGTTCCCTCCCACTACCCCCCACCCCTCCTCCCTCCCCCTTCTTCCTTGAAAGAGGGCATGGTGCCCTGCCCTGTTGGAAGTCCAAGGCCCACCCCCATCCCT
>PVIU01008696.1:0-52486 GCA_004026605.1 Ondatra zibethicus | reverse complement strand
CTGTATAAATCTTAAAGTTAACCAATGTCTTATACATTACTTCCACAGAGACAAGTAAAGAGAAACACAAAGTAAATCATTTCATAATGGTATAGCATTAAAATAACAACAAAAAAAGTCAAATAAGACCACAGACTCCAACCTATACAAACTGCTGGCTATTCTCTCTGATGTGGTACCATAAAGGTCAATGTTACCACAGATTTGTAAGTCAAGGTCCATGGTCTTATTTACTTGTTTAAAGGTTAATTCTCATAAGTTTCTTATGAGTTTATTCCTGGTCTCTTTTAGTAATTTATTTAATTAATTTCATTACTTAAATTAAGCTGACAAAGAATTTAGTTTCATGATTTTTTTTCAAATAAAATTTTGTCTTTTACTTCAATGCCTCTAACTTTTCCCCATATTTTCTCTCTCTCCCTGGTGCCTTTCCACCCTCAGTAGTCTCTTACCTTTACAGAAAAGTGAAGTGATTTCTTTTCAAGAAAAAAAGAAATATATCTAAAAAATAATATATAAGCAAGGTGTCTTCATATCAGAAATACAAGTATCATGCATTTTCGTCACTTCTAGATTCATTTAAAATCTTTATGCATGAACATATGAGTGTGTGATACAGCATATAGACCATAAGACCAGATAGGAGACCCAAAAAGGGAACTCAGAACATAAGGTTTTTTATTTATTATTTATGTAAATCATAACTACAATGTTTTGGCACTGTTATATATTTAAAAAATAAGTGTGTCATATATTTAAAAACTTCTGTGTATGTGCATATTTGCACAACAACTAGTGAGTGCAGTGCCTGTAGAGGACAGTAGGGGGTGTCAGATTTCCTCAACTAGAGTTAGAGGGAGTTGTGTGCTGCCTGGTGTCAGTGCAGCTGAACTCATGTCTTGTGCAAGAGTTGCCAGCATTCTCAATCTCTGAGCCATGTGTCTGGCTCCGAACACTGCTGTCTCTTTGATAGCATGCTCTTATTTATGTATTGCTTTGACCTTGTTGACTGAAGGGATATAAATGGTCAAAAGAAATACCACCGTTCTAAGTTTTGAGTCAAATAAACTATAATATTTTTCATTCCTCTTAAACTGTCTTACATGAAGTTTGCAATCCTGCAAATACTACTCTTCTGAGTCTCTTAGTCATGTGGACATTTGGCTTGTCTCCTTATTGGTAGCTGAATACAGGGTTAGAGCAACTTACAATCACAGCTGTTTGATTTTCTCCAAGGCTTCTTTAAATGTGACTCATATGTACTTACTTTTACATTTTCTCTGAGTAATTCCCTTTTGGCAGCTCCTTTCCAAATTGCTACCACTTAGGGTAAATTAACATTCCTTACCCATTAATTATTCTGCTTCTTGATTATTTCATTAAACACTTTTGTTAAGAAAAACACTATGGGATATAGCTGGATGGTGGAAATAACCATAGCTGCCTTAGCACTGACTGTGCAAAATGGATTTAGGAACTCAGGGAACTCTTGTGCTTCTAAAATTTGTAAGTATACCCACAGCTCAGTATAGCTCTCATCTGGCATCAAGGAAGCCTGGGTAGCTAATGAAGACCATTCAAGAAAACCACTCCTGGTCATACTGCAGAGATCCACTGACCATGGTGTGACCACATTTATAGCACCACTTCTACAACTAAGACTCAGGAGATGTTGTGGGAAAGAAGACTGAAAAGACTGTAGGAGTCAGGGGACCAAGAAATAGTCTGCAAGCTTATACACACATGATACTGCAACCAAATGGCTGCCTAAATAGGAGCCAAACAATAAAAACACGAAAAAAGTGTGCTGACGGGAATAGGAGAACTCTCACGTAACCTATTCTTAGACAGTGCCAGGTAACTAAACATGGCTGATAGAGGAAGAATTCAATATCCACAAGGATGCGACTTTTAATTGCTTAACCAGTTTGAAGTGGGTAGCCCTGGAGTAGTAGACATACAAGCTATATTAAACAAGCTCAGCAAACTGAGTTTATATATTTATGCATTTCATATATATATGAAATATATATATACATATATATATATATAACAGGTAAAGAAAAAGATACAAGAAATTTGAGAGGAAGGGGCTGAAGGGAGGAAAAAGAAGGGAGGGAATATTCTAATTACATTTTAATTTTAAAACATAATTTAATAAAAATAGATAAAACAAAACAATAGTTCCTTTTGTAGGTATACAGGGGGTGCATATTAATTCTACAATTTAAATGTTTGGAAATTATCCTGTCATCTGGATGGATTATTTGAATTAAATCGATTATACTGCCCTTAAGAAACCTTCCGATCTAACATTACTTTGAATCAAGAGCCAGCAAGGAACTCTAACAGTCTGTTAAGCCCGAGGCAGCATTGAAGACTAAGGACATGAGTTCACCTGAGGAAAACAAACATCTGTGCCTGCTACATAAAGTCACCATGTCTGCATTTGTTTGGGGTATGCTAAACCATCTGCTATATAAAAGAAATTGATCTGTCCAAGCTAGATTTTATACAATTGGGTGATGGAAAGTTACCAATCAGTATTTAAAGTGGAGAAAGAAACTAAAGAAGAAACCGAAGTTAGAATAGTCCCATGATGCTGATGAGCCTTGAGAAAACGAAGTTTACAATGCTGCCTAGTAACAACCTTAAAATAAAATTACATAAAAAGAAAAATACCCACTATTCTATAGCTAAGATGGTAACTCCAGATTAAAACTGTGTTATAAATTCTACAATCTACAGAAGCAGAGGAATTTGAAAGATCCAAACAAAGAAATATTAAGTGTCTAAAGAAGTATAAATGCTAGTTACTAATGAGTATTACATATCATGTATACATATTAACAAGTGCATAAATATATACAATCATATGCAAATTTTACATGTATATATTATTTAATTCGTATTATATAATTTTATAATATATGATAATATTATTTATGCGACATATATTATATTATTTAATTTGTATATTATGTATATATAATTATATAAAAGACTGTTTACAACAAGAATATATTAATGAGAGACTGACTTGTCAAAAACAAAGAAGCTTTAAACAAAGCACAGGCACCCATCTGACTATTTGCCAGTAACTTTCAGAATGAGAAGCAGAGCCTAATGCTGGAGGAATCCCACAGTCCATAGCCTAAAAGAGAAACTTCTGAAGGCTTGTCAGTGGATTGTGTTATACAGACAACCCATAGGCTGTTTCTGTATTTTGTTAGGGCATATGCATTATTGAACTCACTCCTCTACAAGAATTCCCCAAGTTGTGTTTAAGAAGACCCATTAGAAACTCCTAGCATCTACCCACAGTAAAAACAAATTAAGATCATGGAAACCAGAAAATAAAGTTCCCCGAACCATAAAATGTTTTTCCATCACCAAATAGGATCAAAATGTGACAATGTGTCGTGTGTCAAAGAAGAATAAAAATCATATATCAGCTTGAAATGACAGGGAAAGGGTATAGAAATAAAGCAAAATAATCTATGTTAATGAACTTACATTTCTTTTTGAAAAGGAAAGTACATCACAATGCATTTGTTAGCTTTCCTTAGCTGAAACAGGCTGAGCAATAAGTTAAGGATTTTCTATTTAAATGTTGTTCAAAGTACACCTACCTTCGGCCATTAAAATATGGAAGGATATTTGGTCAGCATTCCCCAGGACCCAAAATAATGTTTGACTGAACACAGTATATATCTTGAAATTTCAAGTGAACATTTTGAAAGAATTTGAAGAGAATGGAAAATATTTATAGAAATAGATATTAAGAGGTAGTTATGTAGAGTATCTGAGTTGGTAAAAAATGAAGTATTTGACTCAATTTTTCCTCTTTTCTCCCCTTTTCAAATTATTATAGTTGTAGTTTTGTGATATTTTCATATGATCGTATCTGGTCTTCATACTATTCCCCCTCTCTTCTCCCTTTTTCCTCTCCTATCCCCAACTTTTGAGATGACTTTCTTTTTATTTTTTATTCACTTCTGAATCAAAGAAATCTCTACCACAGAACCCATGCTTGTAAACAACACTTTTTATAGTGAGAAAATATAACGAATCATAGAATTTGATCACATGATAATGAAACCCAGAGAAAGATCTGCTTAATCTTCAAATGTCACTTATACACCAATTGGGAAATAGACAATGCTTGTTTCTCTCCATATGCATTTCTATGTGATAATTCTTTTCTCTAAAGAATAGGCAAAATGATATATAAAGCTGAGCTGCACTGAACAGGGCAAAGGACATGGAAATAAAAAGTAAAATGATAGAAAGAGAGTTAGGGAGTGGGAGAAGGAAAGAGAGTAGTTAGGGTGAATATTATAAAAATACATTATATACATTCATAAAAATGTTACATGAAATAAATTACTATGCATGACTAATATATGATAATAAAAATCTAATGCCACTGTCTATGAATGAGCCAGTCAGTGGAGGAAAGGATATATTCTGAATGCACTGATCATTCACATACCAGTGACGTGAATTGTAAAAAAATCATAGAGAATTGTGTCAAAGATTGTAGCAAAAGATCTTACTATAATGTATTTTCAACAAAAGAGAGGGAGCTCTGATTCTGATTATATATTTGGAACACTTCTGTCAATCATCTTCTTGGATTCTTTCCTTTTCCTATCTGCATATTTTTCTCCCAGGGAAGCTTTTTTCTGTCACTGAGCAAAGTAAGCTTCTTTGATGCTGTCTCTATATTCTTTATTTTGGTGCTGGTTGTCCTACATTTGGCACTTGTCCTACAGTAAAAGTCTCACCATTTTCAAATTGAAAATATTTTTTCATATAATATATTCTAATCACTGTTACCCTCCCTTTTTTGTGCTCAGATCTTCCCAACCTCCCCACTGATTCAACTGGGATTAAATAAATAATCTACCACACAGTAAATGAAAAATATTGGTGGCATGTGTATTAAATATGTTCATTAATGTAACATGTAAAGAATCTGCACTAATGTACACTAAAATAACAGACAGCACATGAATTTAAAAGACTAAATTGTTAAGTAAGCATTTCAAATACAAATGGTAAATAAAATGTATTCCGGAAAATGTATCTTCTTCTGATAGGTTCTTCCTGCCTCAGGTAGGTATTCTTCCCGAGAAAAACCACAACAATTAGCTGTGTAGTAGCAAATGATCAACCTGAACATACATGCAATAACTTATAAAGTTCAACAGATTGTATTAAGGAATAAATATGTTTGTAAAAATACATGTAAATAATAAATAGTGAAAATTTTGATGGAGAAAAGGGCTTAGAGGGAGGAAAGGGAAGGTAGAAATATTGTAGTTAAACTATAATCTCAAAAACTGCAACAGCAACAAAAACCACTCAAAGAAAAAAGAATCAATAATAATGTCTTTTTTTAGGTTAATGAGTGTTATTTTTACTTATTTATTTTACATACCAACCTCAGTTTCCCCTTCCTTCTCTCCCTTCCCTGTTCCCCCCACCCACCTTTCTTCTATGCTCCCATGAAATCCTCCTCTTCTCCATTCAGAAAAGATAAGGCCTCCTGTGGGAGTCAACAAAGCAAGGCATATCAAGTTGAGGCTGGACCAAGCTCTTCCCCCTTGCATCAAGACTTGGCAAGGTATCCTACCATAGGAAATAGGTTCCAAAGAGCCAGTTCATGCATCAGGAAAATGTCCTGGTCCAACTGCTAGAGGTCCCTTTAAGAACTTAAAATCTTCAGGTTCTTTATGTAGGCACTTAGTGCTATGAACTTTTCTCTTAGCACTGCTATCAGAGTGTTTTATAAGTTTGGGTATGCTGTGCAATAATTTTCATTGAATTCTATGAAGTCCTTAATTTCTTTCTTTATTTCTTCCTTGACCCAGGGGTGATTGAGTTGAACACTGTTCGATTTTCATGAGTTTGTAGGCTATCTGCAGATAGTGTTATTGTTGAATTCTAATTTTAAACCATGGTGATCTGATAAGATACATGGGGTTATTCCAATATTTTTTGAATCAGTTGAGATTTGCTTTGTGAACAAGCATGTGGTCAGTTTTAGAGAAGGTTCCATGAGATGCTGAGAAAAGGGTATACTCTTTCGTGTTTGGGTGGAATGTTCTATAGATGTCTATTAAGTCCATTTGAGTCATGACAACTGTTAGTTCTCTTATTTCTCTTTGTCTTGTTAGATTTTTCCTATGATGAGTATGAAGAATCCTTCTCCATCTCTTTTGATCAACTTTAGTTTGAAATCTATTTTGTTACATATTAGGATAACTATATATGCTTGTTTCTTAAGTCCATTTGATTGGAATATCTTTTCCCAACCCTTTACTCTAAGGTAAAGTTTAAGATTTACCTTTGAGATTAAGGTGTGTTTCTTGTATCCATTCTGTTAATCTGTGTCTTTTTATAGGTGAATTGATATCATTGATATTAAGAGATATTTGTGACCAGTGATTGATTATTCATGCTATTTTTCAGTGGTAGTATTTGTGTGTTTCTCTTCTTTGCTCTTGTGAGGTGTGAAGTTACTTGTTGCCTGTGTTTCCGTCAGTGCGGCTAATTTCCTTGGGTTGGAATTTGCCTTCTAGTGCTTTTGGTAATGCTGAATTTGGAGATAGGAAATGTTTAAATTTTGTTTTGTTATGGAAAATCTTGTTTTCTCTGCTTATTGTGATGAAAAGCTTTGCTGCCTATAGTAGTCTGGGCTTGCATCCACGATCTCTTAGTATATATAGCATAGTGCTTAAACTGGCATCCAGGAGCACATTCATTTGGGAGGGTTACCTTGCTCAGCCTAGTTATTGCGGGGGGGGATTCTTGGTCTTATCCAAGTGAAGTGTCAGAATATGTTTAACTCCATGGGAAGCATTACTCATTCTCAGGAGTGGATGGGAGAGGAGGTAGGGAAAAGTTGGAAGAAGCAGAAGGAGGGAAGGTAGTGGGAATGGGATAGCTATGCAAAATGAAAAAAGATTGTATTAAAAAATTCTTAATAAAAAGAGAAAAGGAAAAGACCTCTTTAAAAACTTTAAGATTCTTAAAGTTCAATTTCAATACTTTGTGGAGAGTAATAGGTTCTAGCTACCATTAGTGAAATGTTGACTTGGTTTAGCTAAGTTAAAAAATTATTTCATAACTATGCAGAAAATATAAATAGGAGTTCCCTGTGACAAAGAAACTTAATTCCTGAGATCAAAAGTTAATCAAACTGTTTCCGATTTTAATTGTCTAAACAGTCTTAGAGAAATATTTATTTAGCAAATAGATAAAAATAATACCTGGAAGAGAATCAGACTTTTAGGGAGATTTGAGCAATGCTGGTGAAAAGCCAAATAATCATATTTAATAGGGATAAATTTCAACAATCTGTTGTATAATAAAATCACTAAAGTTAATGATGAAATATACTCATGATAATTATTAAAAGAATAAATGCTACACCCTTGCAGTATAAATTAATCACTATGGTAATAATTCAAATTTATCTGTGTCACAATGTGTCTATGTTCATAAATATCACATGTATATAATCCAAAGTAAAGTTCTTGCTCGATTTCGAAGAATAAATTTAAAAAATAGAACAGGTCAGACTTGTCAGAAATCTAAATTAGAAAGAAGAGAAATGAACCTCAGCTACCAACAGTGATTCGATGATATGCGGGAATGCAAACTTGTGCAACCTCTTTGGAAATCAGTGTGGCGGTTTCTCAGGAAATTGGGAATCAACCTACCTCAGGACCCAGCAATACCACTCTTGGGAATATACCCAAGAGAAGTCCAACCATACTACAAAAGCATTTGTGCAACTATGTTCATAGCAGCATTGTTTGTAATAGCCAGAACCTGGAAACAACCTAGGTGCCCCTCAATGGAAGAATGGATCAAGAAAGTGTGGATTATATACTCATTAGAATACTACTCAACGGTAAAAAAAACAATGACATCTTGAATTATGCATGCAAATGGATGGAAATAGAAAACGCTATCCTGAGTGAGGTAAACCAAACCCAGAAAGATGATTATGGTATGTACTCACTCATTAGTGGACCCTAGCCATAAAACAAAGGACACTAAGCTTTTAGCTTACAAGCCCAGAGAAGCTGAATAGCAAGGTGACTTTTAAACATAATAGTTAAAGAAGTTAACTACAAATCATGACATTTTCTATGACATTATTGTTTCAAATATTTCTCGCTCGCTCTCTCTTTGTGTGTGTGTATGTGTGTGTGTGTGTGTGTGTGTGTGTGTGTGTGTGTGTGCGCGCGCGCGTGCCTGTGCGTATGCATTTAGGGGCGGGAGAGATGGTTCAGAAGAGCTCTGGCTGCTCTATCAGTGGACCCTTTGTTCCAAGCACCAACCCAGGGACTCACAGCTGTAATTTCAATTCTGGGAGATCTGACACCATGGTTTAGATTGAGTGTACAAGTTACATGACACATCCACATAGATTTCAGCAAATGCTCATACATATAAAATAAACTTTTTAATTATGTGTGTTGTTTCAGGACTTCCTTAATAAGACAAATGTGTTTCAAAACCAAGGGCATATACATTTAAGTGTTTGTCTCAGGAAGCAATAGAGTGAGAGCAATAGGAAATCTTTAAATGTTGACAATTTTCTTTTATTTATACTGATATGATAAAACAGAGATACTAAATGTTAAATGTTTAAGATACCTATTTGTAGTTCTGTGTTCTGTTTTAAAATGAATAATAAAATCTTAACATATTGCCATTAGATATTTAAATCTCAAGGGAAATAGTATTGAAACCTATCACTGAAGTCATCAGTTATGACAAAGAGATAAAAATAAAAATAAGAACAGGTCTATCTAGGTCTAGTCTTGACAGGCTTTACATATTCCAGGGTAGGAGTTTATGGATTAGAAAAAGTAGGTAGGAGGAACAGAGAGATGAAAGAAAAGCAGAAACATAGGATAGAACGAACAGGGCTGAAGCATGATTAACACAAACTCCAGGAAAGATATTGGGGTTCAACATAAAGATCCGAAAAGCAAAGCAGTCAGACACTTGCTCTTACCTGGACCTCAGTCCAAAATGGTAATCCTGCCTCCAAAAATCACAGAATAAGACTGTGATTGAGAGCTGTTTCCTCCTGTTTTATAATTCTCTCTAGGGCTGGTATTAAAGGTGTTCACTGACTAGTTTCCACTGCAAACTAGTGTGGCTGCTGGGATTAAAGGTTTGTATTACCACTACCTGGTCTGTAAGGCTAATGAGTGGTGCTGTTTTACTCTCTGATCTTCAGACAAGCTTTATTTATTAAAATACAAATAAAATGCCACTACAGAAGGCAATCCAATGAATACTGAATATGCCGGTATATATTTTCCATATGCTTGTATACCCCAATCCAAAGAAGGGAGGGGAGAGGAAGGCAAAAGACTGCTTTAATATGATACAAAGAGCAAATGAGCAATTACCTCTTAAATACCTGAAACATCAAGCCACTATATCCTGAGCTAAGCATTCTACTGTTTTAGGTGGGAAATGCATTGACTAAACCTTAGACCAAGCATCGTATAGGCAGTCATTTCCTTGTTCAAACCAATTGTCATATCCTTGAAGGAGCAGGAATAGGCTTGAATTCTCACCTGTTATCAATCTGGAGTGGATCTACATCTGTGGGGCATCTCAATAGCCAAAACACTAAGTAACCATACCCTAGGTTAAGATATCTTGTTTGTAGCCACACCTTAAGAAAGACCTCTTATTTCATCTTACAACTGTAAAAATAGCCAAGATAAAAAAAAAAACTGCTGGTGGGAGTGCAAGCTGGTACATCCCATTTGGATATGTATGGTGATTCCTCAGAAAATTAGGAAACAACCTTCCTCAAGACCCAGCAATACCACTTTTGGGTATATATCCAAAGGATGCTCAATCAGGCAACAAGGACATGTGATCAACTATGTTCACAGAAGCATTGTTTGTCATGGAGAGAACCTGAAAACAACCTAAATGCCCCTCGACTGAAAAATGGATAAGGAAAATGTGATACATTTACACAATGGAGTACTACACAGCAGAGAAAAAATAATTATAACTTGAAATTTGTAGGCAAATGGATGGAGCATCATATTGAGTGAGGTAATCAAGACTGAGAAAGACAATTATCATATGGACGCACTCATAAGTGGTATTTAAACATAAAGCAAAGAAAACCAGCTTGCAAATCACAATCCCAGAGAACCTAGACATCAATGAGGATGCTAAGAGAGACATACATGTATCTAATCTACATGGGAAATAGTAAAAGACAAGATCTCCTGAGTAAATTGGGGCCTTGAGGATTAAGGGAGAGGGTTGATGTGGAGGGGAAAGGCAGTGAGGGGAACAGAGAAAAATATATAGCTCAATAAAAGCAATAAAAAGCTGTAAAACAAACAAACATACAAAGGCAGACCTCATATTAATAATCTTGAAAGAGCAAGACAGGCTTAAATTCTCTGACCCTCATCTGTGGGTCCCCCCACTAGTCATTTCCATAACAACAGTCATTCTTTATTAAGGTAGATTTATAAAGTTTTTCTTAAATGTCTTCATCGGTTCCTTTCCTGGTTACTGAGCCCAAATGCATAATCTGGAATTGGAAACATTTTGGTCCATTGTGCCACAGAAGTAGCAGAGAGAGCAGCATGCTGATACTCACCTGGCTATCTCTTTTCTCCAGTCCAAATACAGATAATAGGGTAGTGTTACCAACATACAAGACACTCATATCCTCTTTAGATTATGATTTAGGAAGCAATCTCATAGACATGCTCAGAGGTATATCTTCAAGGTGATTCAAAGCCCACTAAAATTGACAAAGACTGTCTTCACAAGTGATATTTAGTAATTAGTTTATGAACATCAAAATGGTCTACATTTTACCTTACTCACATTTTATTTCAATGAGTAACATATTGCTTGCTTAAATGAATTAATGCACAAAATAATCAATGTCTGAATAAATGTGAATAATTCATGAGACCTCTAGAAGATAAGAAGACATCTGATTTTTAGTCAAGAGATGGGGAGACTTTGAAAAATGACTTTGATACTTCCTTTATTTCATGTGTGAAGTGCCCACCCCATGTCACTAAGAAGTTCTTCGATTTGGGACTTAACAGGAGGCCCTGTGTTTGAAGGTTCCATCAAAATAGAGCCTATTGCTCAAATTTTTACTCTTTTTCTTACTTTGTGTTTTGTGAAGTTAGTGGTTTTTCATGTAGTGTAGTCATTCTCTGTTAACTAGAAAGAGAGCCAAGGCAATGGGGCTTGTAGAATGTGTCCTGGATTCTCAATAATAGGCTGTACATGACTTTCCTCTTTGTAAGTGGATTCGTTTAGGTTTTCCAATACAATGACAGGAAGCTACCATACTGCCTGACTGTAATTCAAACAACAGATAATACTTAAGGAAAAAATATTAGTACCACCATTTTAGTGAGGATATTGTACAAAATGGATTGACTAAAAAAAGATAGTCAACTGCTCTAATTTGAGACTGTACTTCCATTTCCTGCCACCCAAATGTGAATAATCATGAAAAAACTTGATCAATTACAACTTAGTTTGACTGATGCCTTAGGTGTATTTCTAGCTAGCTCCTACATCTTAAAATAGACCATTTCTATTAACCTATATATTGCCAAGAGGCTGTGACTTACTGGTAAGTTTCTGGCATCTTTGTCCTTTAGCAGTTTCGTGGTGTCTCTTTGACTTCGTCTACTCTCTCTATATATATCTTTTGAGATTTCGCACCTAGTTTTATTCAGCTAAACCATTGGCTGAAGCAGTTTTATTCATCAACTAATAAAAGACTCAAATATACAGAAGAACATCCCACATCAAACTGTAATTGAAGCAAACCATGAAAAATGGCTCAATTGACATCTAAGGTACTATGCAATTCATGTATTACTATTGCTGGGAAGAATTAGAAGTCTAGAAGTCAACCTTTGCTTTTAATTTTTCATAATACAAATACTTCTACATATTAATATTCAAATACTAACTATATACATATATATTATACATATACATGAACAACATATGCATATATGCTCATAAGTTACTATTCTGCCAGGGCATTGGAGTATTAAGAGCAAACACAAAGGAAAGTATGATGATTTTTTATTCTTAGAAGTCAAGCAGAAGAAAAATTAATTTCCTATATATCAGTTGCAGATAAAATGGAAGTTCATGGATTAGTTCATTTTTGTTGTTGTTGTTTGTAGACACAGAGTTTCTCTGTAGCTTTGGAGCCTATCCTGGAACTAACTCTTGTAGACCAGGCTGACCTCAAACTCACAGAGATTTGCCTGCCTCTGCCTCCTGATTGCTGAGATTAAAGGTGTGCTCCACCACCACCCGGTTCATTGATTAATTCTAAACCTCAATTCATAGTTAGAAACTGTCTTCATTTGAAAAGGAGCATTGTATAGGTGTCTTTACCATAACTCAGTATAACTTCATTCCTTAAATAGTAAATGTATCATAATTACTTCCTGGTGACAACTCCATAATAGAATTTAAAAAGGTTATTACTTAAAAAATTGATACAGTTCAGTATTCATACTTGTTTTTTTTTCTAACTTGCTAAAATAATATTAGCAATATTATTTTCTTCAATAATATTTTCTTCAATATTCTGTCCATTATAACTCCATTTTTTATAAATAACAAAATCTCATCTTCATTTACAATGTGACCCAATTCACGATTACTGTTCTAGCAATAATTTTTTATGTTTAATCTTTACATATTTTATTGTCTTTAGTTTTGAGCTAGATTTGGTACATATGAACTTAGAGTGTGCTTAAGATAGAGAACTCTTGAAAGTCATTTGATCATGACTGCCTCCCGAGCAATGAACTGCACAGAATAGCCACAGTTGAAGAAAAAAGTGCCTTGTGTTCCAAAAACAGAAAGTTTGGTAACTATTTCTTGTTCAAGTAGAATACAGCCTTCTACAGTCATTCTTACCAAATAACTTACGGCATCCAAGTTGAAAACTTTGGTTTTTATTTATATTTAATACATATATATGTGTATATAATACATTCTGTGTTCTAGGAATCTGTGGCTCATTTTATTTGAAAGAACTGGTACCAATAGTTCACAGATTCTAACTTTAATGAAATACATAGTGTTTATCCTTCAATTGTCTTCAGTCCATAGACTTTGATATTATTTTTTCTGATCCAGCATCTCTCACAGTCATCAATGATGCAATCAAGACTACTCATGACTGGTAGAAAATCAAATTCTTTGATGTAGACCAATTATTGTAACACTCACCAGAATGTGGAAAAGTAGAGAGTTTTCTTGTTTCTATGACAACCACATACAAAAGTTTCTCTTTTCTAAGTAGACTCCAGAGAACAATGGACTTTTGTAAGAATAGAGTGCAGAACTTTTAAAATTACAGTTGATTTCTATTTTTAAGAATAACTGATGCCAAAATAAATAAAGATTTACGCTCATTTTTATGTGATCATGTAAAGAAATCAGCATATGTTTTTTGACATTCTTGTGGAAATTCTAATAGAGATATATTCTTTTCTTTTACTTCATCTAGTAAGAGACATCTGTGTTTTACAATATGATGTCCATAGAATCAATTCAGAGCAGCCTTCACCTAAGCACGCTTATGGAAGTTAAAGGAGTATGGGTAGTTATCATGGCACAATTATATCATTTATATTTCAGTGGTAGAGACACAAGTTTGTATGTGTTTTAATGTACATGTCCTAAATAGATGGTATGTATTTCTAATTAAAAACAAAAAATTGTTCCTTTTCTTGAATATTTCTCATTCCTATCAAATATATTTTCTCCCACACCTGTCACAATGACATTTTCAGTGTCACATAATAACAATTAACTCAATGCTAAAACTGCTTAATGTACTCAGCAATGTATTGTAATTCTAGACTATGTATATTTCTAAATCACATGGCACCTGTCAAGATTTCTTGTTTAATTAATGAAGCTCCTTCTCTTTTTCACTCCCTTGCATTGTGTGAACAGGCAAGGATGACTTGGCTTAGGAATTATTACACAATTATGTATTATAGATTGACACTCAGCATCCAGCCTAGAAACCCACTTGCAATAATACATCAGAACTACTTATAATGAAACCAATGCACTTTAAAATGCATCTAGGATAATCATTCTCACACTTTAAATGGAGCACATACTTCATACAAATGCTTCTTTCCTTTCCTAATTATTAAGTAGAACAAAATGAACATCTCAAGCAGTTTTTCTTTAAAAGAGTACAAACTTCATGAGGTTCATTGTAACAATGTTCTTTATGTATGTTGTGGCTGTGAACATGCCATCCTGAGGCTTTCCAACAATCTCTTACTGCTTGGGCATTTGTTACCTCCTGCACCTTTTAAAAATAAAAAATATAAGAAGATAAAACAAAAACTAACACATTCAAACTGAAGGAAAATATCAGAAGGAAAAGAAGATGAAAGAGAGACCCATTCATTCAATTGAATACTCAGGAATTCCATAAAACCATTAAACTAAAAGACATAATATATACACGGAGGACTTGGTACAGATCTACAAGGGCTCTATGCTTGCCCTTTCGGTCTCTGTGAGTTCATGTGAGCTTTGATTAAGTTGATTAGAAAGACCTTGTTTCCCTGGTGTCCTCCATATCTCAGGCCCTTACACTCTTTGTGTCTCCTCTTCTTGAGGTTCCCTGAGTTCTTAGGGGATTGATTTGATAGATACATTCTGCTTAGGGATGAATGTCTCTATCAAAGTTTCTCACTCTCTTCATTTGTCTTTTAGTGCATCGCTACATTTGTTCAAATATGTTGCAGTAACAAACATCTCTGATGGTGAGAAAAGTACTAATCAGCAAATATAGCATAATTAGTCATGTTATTGCTATATTTTTTAGAACAATATTATTTGTTTTTAGGGATTTTTGACTACTTAGTCTCAAGGTTTTTGTCACTGAAGTAGTGATGGGTATGGGTTTCAACTTGTGTGGGGGAGCAAAAGTCAAATCAGATATTGGTTGATTATTTCCACAATAATCAATTTTGAGTCTTTATTTCATTGGCATATCAGGTAGATGTCATCATTGTCAGAGAGTTTTTGTAGTTTGTTGATTACATTTTTCTCTTGGTGGCATACAGAGTACCTTTCTGTACCAAAGACACTAGAACATAAGATAAAGTCTCTAGCTAGACACCAGCTCCACTTTTCTGTGTTTAATGTATTGTATAGTTATTGTCTTCAGCAAATGAACTTGATTATCAGTTTGTGGGAAGCAACCTATAGCCTTGGCAACAGTCTTGGTTGTTTTAGAATTACCATAGGGACCTTTTGGCCAACAACACAAGTGATGCTCAGTTGGGACTCTGTCTCCCCCATTTTTTTTTTGCAATTTTATTTAGATCTCCTTCATACATGCATAGACTTTAGGAGCCTTCTACTCTTTTAGGTCTCTATACTACCCCTCAAATGTCCTTTAATTTAGCTGACTTCACCTGTATTTTCTTTTGTCCCCCTCTTCCTGACCCCTATCATTTGAGTCTACCATTATAAATCCACTCCATCAATCCATTAGTATCGATCAAGTCTATTTTCTTTTCCTAGGATGTCTTATCTGTGTCCACGCATCCTTTACTTTATTCCTAACTTCTATGGTTTTACAGATTGTAGCTTATTATTAACTTAAAAGTTAATATGCACATAGACATGAATATATACTATATTTTTTCTAGGCCTGGTATACATCGTTCAGTATGATTTTTTTTCTAGTTCCATCCATTTGCCAGTATATTTTATGATGTCATGTTGTTTCATTTTGGTTTTAATGGCAATATTATATTGTATAAATATACCACAGTTTATGAATTCTTTTCTTTGTGGATAACTACGTTGTTTCCAATTTCTGGTTATTATTGATATAACAGCAATGAACATGTTTGAACAAGTATCTCAGTGGAAAAATAAAACATATTATGGATATATGTCCTAGACTTGTATAGCTGGATCTTCAGAAGGATTGAGTCTCCTCTTCCCAAGGAACTGGCACATTGATTTCCAAAGTGACTCTACAAGTTTGCATGCCCAACTGCAATGGATGAATAGTCCCCCTACTCAACATTCTTACCATCATAAGCTGTCACTTATTTTATTGATTTTCGGGACTATTATAGGTATAATATGAGATCTCAAATAGTTTAAGATTTGTGTGTTACCTTGTTGACTAAAGGCATTGAACATTTCTTTAAATGTGTCCATCATTTGAGTTTCCTCTTTTGAGATCTCACTGGTTAGGTCTGCACCCCAATTTTTATTGGGTCATTTGTTTTCTTAATATCTAGTACTTTGAATTCTTCATGCAATTAGGATATTAGTTTTTTATCATATCTGTAGTTGGTAAATATATTTTAGCATTCTGCAGGCTGCCACCTCACCATATAACACTGTTTTTCTTCTTATATATGACAATCCTAGTTTCTTCTCCCTCTCCTCCTCCTGTTCCCCACACCTTCCTCCCCACCATGGGAAATCAAAAGTCAAAAGTCTGTCACACCACTTGAGGCAGGACCAAGCCCCCCCCCACCTCATAGCTACACTGAACAAGGTATACCTCAATAGGGATTGATCTCCAAAAACCAATTCAGGCACTAGGGATAAATACTGGTTCCACTGCTAGTGGTCCAACAAACTGCCAAAGCCATACAACTGTAACCCATATGCAGTGTCTAGTTCAGTCCTATGCAGGTTCCCAGCTGTCAGTCCAGAGTGAATGAGCTCCCACTTGTTCCGGTCAGCAGTTTCTGTTGGTTTTCCCTTTGTTCATATTATTGCCCTTGCTTTCTTCAGATGAACTCCAGTAACTCAGTCCAGTGCTTAGCTCAGGATCTCTATATGTTTCCATCATGAATGAAGGTTCTATGATGAAAAATTAAGATAGTTGTCAATCTGATTACAGAGGCAGGGTAGGTAAGGCACCCTAAACACTATTGCTTAGATTCTTAGCTGGGGTTATCCTTGTAGATTCCTGCGAATTTTCTTACTTCCTAGTTTCTCCCTAGCCTCATAATGGTTCTCACTCTCAAGGCATCTCTTTTCTTACTCTTCCTCTCGGTTATTCTCCCATCTCCTCCTCCTTCTTCTTCTCCCCTCCCCCTCCCATTCTTTCCTTGTTTATCTGCCCCTCACACTCTCAATTTTCTCAGGCAGCCATGTCTAAGAAAATTTGTCTATTTCCCCTTCAAATTTATTTAGAGTTGAATTTTGTGCAAGCTTATGAGTATGGATTCCTTTTCAATTCTTGTAAATGCAGGTATCCAGTTTTCCCAGCACCATTTGTTGAGGATGCTGTCTTTATTTCCAGTTTGATTTCTGGCATCTATATTTAAAAAACAAAACAAACATACAAACAAACAACCCAAAACAGGTTTACAGAAGTGTGTGGAGTCATGCCTGGATTTTCAATTCAATTCAATTCAATTCAATTGTTCCATTGATCAACATGTCTGTTTTTGTGTCAATAGCATGTTGTGTTTCTGTTTTGTTTTTGTTTTATTGTTAAAGCTCTGTTGCACAATTTCAAATTTGTGATGGTGATATTTCCAGCAGTCATTTTGTTGTTTAGGTTTGTTTTAGTCATCTTTGTGTGTGTGTGTGTGTGTGTGTGTGTATGTGTGTGTGTATGTGTGTGTGTGTGTATTTCTGAACATTTGATATGTTGGTCTGTATTTATTTATTGTTTGTGTTTCCTTGGATGTGATTAAACACTTTTGGTTACAGTTTTCCTTCTAATGCCACCTGTTTTTGCTGGGTTTGGAGATAGATAATATTTAAATTTGTTTTCGTCATGTAATATCTTTTTTAAAAATTGTTTTTATTGAGCTATACATTTTTCTCCACTCCCTTCCCTTCCTCTCCCCTCCCATTTTACCCTCTACCATGGTCTCCATGCTCACAATTTACTCAGGAGATTTTTTCTTTTTCTACTTCCTATGTAGATTAGATCCATGTTTGTCTCCCTTAGGGTCCTCTTTGTTATATAGGTTCTCTAAGTTTGTAAATTGTATGTTGGTGTATCTTTGTCTTATGTCTAAACATCACTTATGAGTGAGTTCATATGGTATTTGTCTTTTTGGGTCTGGTTTACCTCATTTAATATGATGGTTTCTAGATCCATCTATTTGCCCTCAAATTTCAAGATGCCATTATTTTTTCTGCTGTGTAGTCATCCATTCTATAAACGTACTACCTTTTTTTAATTCATTCTTCGGTTGAGGGGCATTAGGTTATTTACAGGATTTGGCTATGACAAATAATGCTGCTATGAACATACTTGAGCACATGTCCTTATGATATGATTGAGCATCCTTTGCGTATATACTCAAAGTAGTATTGCTGGGTCTTGAGGTAGGTTGTTCTCTAATTTTCAAATTTGTTCTGAATGTGGTAAAAATATAATTATTCCTTCTAAGTCAGGTTTATTTTTTTTTACTATGGTTACCTCCAGCTTATCCATTTTCTTAAAAGTTGCATAATTTGTTGGGAAGGGAGTGGGGCCCCTTTGTTTGTCCCAACCGCCCAGCTAGCTTATACCCAAAATAACCACACAGAAATTGTATTAATTAAATCATTGCCTAGCCCATTCACTCTAGCCTATTATTGGCTAACTCTCACATATGGATTAACCCATTTCTACTCAATCTGTGTATCACCATGTGACTGTGGCTTACTGGCAAGATTCTAACCTATGGCCACCTCAGGCAGGAGATTCATGGCATCTGCCACACTGCCCTTCTTCCCAGCATTCAGTTTGGACTACTCTGCCCACCTAAGTGCTACCCTATCAAAAGGCCAAGGCAGTTGCTTTATTCAATCAATGAAAGCAACACATAGACAGAAGAACCTCCTACATAAGTTCCCCTTTTTCTGGTTAAACAAAAAAGAAAGGCTTTCATTTTAACATAGTAAAATTACATATAACAAAACAGTTATCAAGCAAGAATTACAGTCACAATATTTATATTTATTTTATCTTTTGTCATAACTAAGGAAAACTATAAGTATCCATTCTTCAACTCCATCAAAGACTTCAGAAGTATATAATATTACCTAAGTAAACAAAAAGTAAGTAACTTCCAAAAACTCTAGAAATGACAGGGACATCTTGCTGCCTATACAGTCACCCAAAGTTCTTTTGTAACATTGGGGCATCCATCTTCAGCCTACAGGCCCATAGTATCCAGCAGCCATTTCCACAAGCAGGAAAATTCAAAGCCAGTTCAGTCACTTTCTTTTGCATCCTGTAGAATGTCTCGCAGACTCTCTCATGAAGCAGGAACCCTAAACGACCATCTCACCTTTAGGCAAGTTTAGCAGTCTTCTCTCTGTGGGTTCTTTATGTCCAGTTCATGCAACAGTCCAGGCAAGAGCAGTTCTTGCCCAAATGTCTAACCAACTCCATAAGGAGTCTCTTCGATGCCCATATTTCTCTTAAATTATATTGCTGCTGCTAGGCGCAGACGTGTCTCATTTTCATGAAAAGCTCTAAATTATTAAAACATTTTAAATGCCATATTCTGAGGTCTTTGAAAGATACAAAGAATGCATTTCTAACTGAAATATATCTCTATATATCTAGAAAATCCAACATGACTACAAGCTTGATTATTGATGATTATCCATTAACAACCTATATTTCCTAATTATACATTACATTTTTAGATGAATTACACAATCACAATACCTTAATCAAGATTACAAATATACATGTAACAAAATTGATCTTAAATTAGTATCAGTAAACCAAGATTCATATGAATACAAATTATTTATATCTATATCATATCCCGCTTTAAATGTAAAACAACATTTATAAATAATATTTGGAAATATGGATGTAGTTATTTCTCTCCAAACTGCTTTGTGCTTTATGGGGACACTGTTAATCAGGTCTTTTGTGGTGTATTCTGTATGCTAGGTTCATTTCAGTTTGCAGTTGTATCTCTCTACTGTTAGATTAGTGCATCTTTTAGAACTCATCAGTGAACTAGCTTTTTACAGTGATTGGTGGTTACATTGGAACTCACTTACAACTGCACACAATGTAGAAAATAAAGGACTATAGACTGTTCATTCATTAGGTTCTGGTAATAAACCAGGGGCAGAAATGTTCTGGAGGTGTCTGGGATACCTCTGACCAACAACTGAAGGATGTTATCCAACCTCTAGCTCTGTTTTATTGTTGTTATTGTTTTGGCAACATCTGCCTTTTTGAATGAGTATAGCATCTATCTAGGGTAATAGTAATTAAACTCTTTTATATGAATAAAATGGTAGGTTTCTATATCGTTATGTCAAACATCTTTAGTACTAGTTATTCTTCAATAAGCCCACTCTTCCCTACCTTCCCATATTTCTCCTCACTTAAATCTCCCTCCCTGTAATTTCTCTTTCCTTATATTTTGTCTGTGTTCTACTATCAGAATTCCTTAATATCTTTATTCACCATCCCAACCAATGTTCTCTTTCTATTTTTCTTGATTCCATATATACTCAATATTAAGCACCCATCCAAAGAATCAATGCAAGAACTAGATATGAGTGAGAACATGACATACGTAATATTTTGTGTTTGGGTTACCTAACTTAGTATAATATTTTTAGATTTTATAATTTCTTTTTTTCCCTATTAAAATTTCATTTGATATAGATATCACATTTTCATTATTTATTCACCAGTTCATAGACATCTAAGCTGAGCCTATGTCCTAGTTATTATCACCTTAATTGTTTTAATTATCTGTATATGACAGCAGGGTGCATGGTTGTAGACATGTGCACCAGTATCCATGGAGTTAAGAAGAAGGTGATGTATATCCTGGAAATAGAATTGTGGGTATTTATGGGCTTTCCAATGTAAGTGTGAAAAACAAATTTTGGTCCTTTGAAGAGCAGCATGCTCTCTTTCCCCATGAAGGATATTTTCAGGTGATTTTTTTGTTTTGTTTTTTGAGAAAGGATTTCTCTGTATAGCCCTGGCTGTCTTGGAACTCACTCTGTAGAACAGAACACAGAGATATTCCTGCATCTGCCTCCCTAATGCTGGGATTAAAGGCATGCACCACCATGCTGGCTGGCCTCAATCTCATTATCCACCTGCCTCTGCCTCCTTCAGCAAATCCTACATGCATGTGCAAATAAATAAACCTTTGTTATAGTCCATTCTGAGCTCTTGTGAGCCTCTTTAATATGCTTACAGGTGTTCATTGAACCTTTAAAAGTAAGCTTCTGAAATCTTTTTCCTGATATTTCCACTATGCAATTTTCATTTATTTCAGTTTAGAAATTATGATGATTTGGAGAAGGCTGATTTTCCCTTTCTTTCATGGTCGTTGGGTTTTGTGTATTTGTCCTTCCCATTTATTTTATTTTATGTCTTCTGAACTTCAACATTGGCTTTATTTTATGTGAGTCTACTTTGTATGCAATCCTTAGTAGGGCCTATGATCTACACTTCTACAGAAAACATATCAGGGAGTATCCAGACAATTGCTTGACAAGTTTAATATTAAGATGTAGTTATAGACACCTGTGAATTTCTGTTTTACCTATAATGTGGTTCAAAAAGAGAGGATATTGGACTCTTTTAGACTGAATATAGTTCAAATATTTGAAATAATGAGTGCATTAAAATTAAGAAATAGATGAGGTAAGATTGAAAGGGGAAGAATTCTGCCTTCTGGACAGAATTATAAGGGATTTTTTCCACCTTACATAATTCTTCTAATTTGTAACTTGCCTTCCCTGATTTATTTGCATCAGTATAAAATGTATGGGCCCTAGTTATTGGTGCATCACTCACAATACAAGGAAGAATCAAGAAATTCTCTTTATAATGTTAAGTCTATCACTTTTAGAATAATTACTATTGATTTCTCCCAAAAATTAGTACAAGCTCTTTGCCATGGTTTATTGTCTTCCCATAACTTTTTTATTTCATCAGTAGTGAAAGGCACTATAATTTTGCTGGGTCTATACTTGCTAGTTGACGAAGTCTCAGTTTACCTTTTATAATTAATTCAGGGAATTTTCCACATAAGTTTTTAATTTTTTACTTGGTTTATGTAGTATAAATATCTGTTCTATAATGTCTTCCCTCTGCACTAAAATCCCTGTAGGAGATAATATCATCCCTCTGCATTAAAATTCCTGTGGGAGAAATTTTGGAAGTCAATATGACTCAAATACAGTTAAAATTTGGATTTACCCTATCTACATGTGCCTACTGTAATTTCTCCTCAACAAATATCAATTCCTTTTTGGCTTCAGCTCTTAATTCTCTGGGACTATTTAAGTCTTTGTCAGCATCTAAGGTATTGTTTAAATGAATTATCAGATCAGGTGTTATCCCTAACAGTCAGTCATAAACTGGAAATGCCTCCTAATAATCTTTGAATGTCATTAAGAGTCCACAACTGGTCCTCCTAATTTGTGCCTTTTGTGTCCTAATATTCTACAAACCTATTCTGTAATCTAGGTAATTAACAGAATCTCCTCTTCAAATCTTTTCAGAAGCAATTTGTAATCCCCTTTTAGGCAAAACTTTCTTTGCTTCTTCAAACATTCTAAAGTATCTGCATTTGAATCAGAAAACAAAATGTCATCCATGTAATGGCAGATTATAGACTTGGGACATTATATATATATATATTATTTCCAATGGCTGACTAACAAAGTATTGGCACAGGGTGAGGCAATTGAGCATTCCCTGTGGGAAGATGGTTCATTGATATCTCCTAGTAGGCTGAGAATTATTATAAGAAGGCACTGTGAAGACAAATTTTTCTCTGTCCTTTTCTTATAAAGGCATAGTGAAGAAACAATCATTTAAATCAATAATTATGGGATGCCATCTCTTTGGTAACAGAGAAGGCAGATGAATTTCAGATTGTAGAGGGTCCATAGATTGATAACCTTGTTGATAGCTCTAAGATCTGTTACCATTCTCCATTTTCCAGATTTCTTTTTAACAACAAATACAGGAGAATTTCTAGGGCTGGTAGATTGCTCAATATGGTGAGCATGTAGTTGTTCTCTGCCAGCTGTTCTAAAGCCTTCAGCTTTTTTTCTGTTAGAGACTACTGTTTAACCCATATTGGTTTCTCAGTTAACCATTTCAAAGGCAAGGCTGTTAGTACCTCTGAAGGTTTGTCAATTGCTTTGTGTTCTTGTACAGCCTGAATGGCTGGTGACTTTGTCTATAATATCTTCTAATATCTTTCCCAGAATCTTTTGGGGCTCCAAGAAAGTTAATTGCTGTCATGACTATACAAATTCAGTGCAATATTAGGTACATATGACCTTAGCCTCACTCTCTGTCCTTCTGGCCCAATTTATTTGACCCATATCATGCTTCATTTCACTTGATTTAGGGTTCTAATTCATAGGAACTGAACATCTACCTCTTGAAGAGGCCAATTCAGATGCCAAGATTCCGGAATAATAATACTTACATCCACAAACATGTCTAGTATGCCTTTTATAAAAATGTCATTTATATACACTCTTAGCTTTGGTCTTTGATCATTTGTAGAAGTCTGCCAAAATATGTTTCCCATGTTCTACTAGAGTGCTTAATTCATCCTCCACATCTATTCCATCATCCAGACCAGAACGGTTTTTTACAATAGGCACTGGATTTTTAAATTTTCCTGGTGAGACACATTCTCCACATCATCTGGGAATAACTGGTCCACGTTTGTCATGGGGGCCTGGTGTAGGAGGTCCTTCTGCATTTGTATTGCTTTCATTGGTTAAATAAAGAGACTGCCTTGGCCTTTTGATAGGGTAGCCCTTAAGTGGGTGGAGGAGACAGAACAGAATGCTGGGAAGAAGGTAGTATGGCAGATGCTATGCTTCTCCTTCCCAAGATGGACGCTGGTTAGACTGATGCCAGTAAGCCACATCCTCATGGTGAACACAGATTAATAGAAATGGGTTAATCAAGATGTGAGAGTTAGCTAATAAGAGGCTAGAGCTAATGGGCCAGGCAGTGTTTTAATTAATACAATTTCTGTGTAATTATTTCAGGGGTAAAGCAAGCTAGGCAGCTGGGAGCCTGGTGGCCAGGACGAAAAGTAGGCCCACTCCCTATTACTGCAGATTGGCTGCCCAACGTGGTTGACTAACTCCACATAAAATCTGAGAGGGCTTGAAAAGAAATTCTAGACACAAATAGAGAGTTTAACAGAGCATAGTAGGCTTAAAAGAGAAAAGAAATAAAGAGTATAGAAAGATGCTTAAAAAAAAAGAGGGTAAAGTCTTTAAAGTGATAGAGTACAGATAGTTATAGACTTAAAGAAATAAAAATAAGCCACATAAAAATTGAAAATTCACAGAACGTCTGGATTATGTATTTTATTGTGTTTTCTTAAAATTTTGAGTGTGAAGGAGCTAACTGCAGAGAGACATTTCATTGTATGGTGCTGCCAAGCTAAACAAGCATGGATATTATTATAAAGGTATCATGACTTCCAAATTTGGGTCTAAGGATATGGTGCTTTGGAAAAGAGATTCTTCTTTTGTTTTCACAAAGGATGAGAACCTGTGGATTGCTTCCAGACCAATAATATGGTTTCATAGACCACACCCTCCTGAAAGGTCACTGTGAACACCTTCAGAAAATTGCTTCACTCAATTGGTAACTGAGATGAAGCTAGCATTCAGGATACATAATGAAAAACCTGATTAACAGTGCCCCCATACATCAGGAAGAAGTTTAAAGAGAAAAAACTGCGCCCATATTCCCAAATAATGTTAATAAATGTTCTTTTACATTTAAAGGGGGATATGATATAGATATGAATAATTTGCATTAGTATGGATTTTGCTTTATTGATATAAATTTAAGGTCAATTTTGTTATATATATGTATTTCTGATCTTGATTAAGGTATTGTGATTGTGTAGTTCATTTAAAAATGTAATGTATAATTAAGAAATATAGGTTGTTAATGGAAAATCATTGATAATAGTCAAGCTTGTAGTCATGTTAGTTAGATTTTCTAGATATATACAGCTATATTTCATTTAGACATTCTTCATATCTCTCAAAGACTATAGAATATGGCATTTTAAATGTCTTTATAACTTAGGGGTTTTCACAACAATGAGACATGTCTGCTCCTGGCAGCACCAGCTACTTCAAGAGGAAGATGGGCATTGGATATGCTCCTTATGGAGTTTGATAGCCATATGGGCAAGAAAATGCTCTTTGCCTGTACTGTTGCATAAACTGGACACAAAGAATCCTCAGAGAGGACTGCTGAACTTGGCTAAAGGTGAGATGATCCTTCGGGGTACCTGATTCATGAAAGAGTCTGCAAGACATTCTGCAGGATACAGAGGAAAGTGACTAAACTGTCTTTAAAATTTCCTGCTTCATGCGAAAGTCTGCTGAATACTATGGGCCTTGTTCTAAATGTTCTGTAATATTTACTTCCCCCACTTCTATATTGTCACTATAGCAGTGAATTTGCCGTTTCCTATTCCCATTTTTTAAATCAAAAATATTAAAATTATCCTTAATGTGAGTGTGTGTGAGAGAGGGGTCACAACTACTCAGAGGACAGATATGAGGAATCAGTCTGTCTTTCCATGTGTACTTGGGCTCTAAGAATCAAACAGATTTTCAGATTTCAGTGGCAAGCAGCTTTATCTGCTTACATACCTATCCAGTCCTCTCATTTTTCTCATTTTTCTCATTGAAAACACATTGAAAAAGTTAACTGCATTTAACACTTCATGTCCTTTAGATATTGCCCACACACTGTCCTTAGCTACAATTTGCCTAGTAATTATTTTGAAAATGATGGCTATTGACCAAACCCCTAGATATTTCTTTTAGTTGGAAAGTTTGGGAGACTGTGGTAACCAAAGAATAAGTCAAAACAAGAAGTTTTTTTTTTTTAAATCGATGTTGTTTAAATCAATACATTGTAAATTTAATCACATTTAAAATTCAGATTTTCTTACCAGGTTAATTGTGATGGCATCTCCCCATAGAAGTGTCTTCACTTCTTAACAATACTTTTCTCCTATAATACCATACTAAATTCAGATTTGTCAATGGTCCATGTAAGTGAATTAGAGAATAATGAGATAAAATGTAAAATTAAAACAGATAGCAAAAGACATTGATAAGAAAACCTATTGTTTTTTGAAATGATGGTTCAAAATTTCAGAACACTTGTTTAAACTATATCGAATTTAGGCAATGAATGTATAAATATTTCAATATATTTTAGTTTTCAAGCAAATAGGTTTTTCTGGTTCTTTGAAAAGTAACTGGGAGTTATAAAGATGAATGAGGGTATTGTAAGAAAGCATGTTCATTTGTGTATGTCTCTCTGTGTGTGTATTTGTGTGTGAGTGTGCTTCTGCATGTGTGTTACTTGGATAGAGGAAAAGAGGATAGAAGCTTGTGGAAGCAATCTCTTTAAGCAACCAAGAGGAAAAATTTGTTAAAGGAAATACAAACTTATTTAAACATATTGGTTAATGAATGTGTGCCATTACTGATGATTCAAAATAGATCTCCTGAGTAAATTGGGAGCATGTGGACCTTGGGAGAGGTTTGAAGGGGGGAGGGGAGAGGCAGGGAGGGGAGCAGAGAAAAATGTAGAGCTCAGTAAAAATCAATTAAAAAAAAGAAAAAAAAACAAATAGTAAAGAGGTCAGGACAAGTCAGCTACAAATATTACCATGGGTTAATTAAAAGTTATCATTAATTCATGAAGAAAGACTGTGAGTTGCACAAAGGTGCCTGTTATGTGGCTCTATGAAGCCAAAGGGAAATGAGATTCCAATGGCGAGGATAGTTAAAAAAATAAAACGTACAGCAGGATGTCCTTTGAATTTAATTTTTTCTGGCCCTGATGTGGACACTGACAGGTCATTTTCTC
Organism: Ondatra zibethicus; assembly: GCA_004026605.1. Taxonomy (NCBI): domain Eukaryota; kingdom Metazoa; phylum Chordata; class Mammalia; order Rodentia; family Cricetidae; genus Ondatra; species Ondatra zibethicus. The sequence goes on along the minus strand of PVIU01008696.1, from coordinate 25,494 downwards.
ACCTCTTTTCATCAGTGTACAGACATTTTGATGAAAATGGCCTGTGTGATTCATTTTCTGAGTCTTTTTGTTAATACTAATAGACAATAATTTTATCTCTCAATTATAAGCATACTGTAAATCTCTTTTTCCTTTTCTTATGCCAAATGCTACTACTTGGTAGAAAATGTTGTATAACGAAATGCAGCATCCAAGCTTGGGGACTCATTTTAATTATCTTGTGATGACTTCCATGATGCTATTAAAGCAAAATTCAATCTCCCAGAAACACATAAACTCATGAACTCTTTTCAGTTTCTCCTTGTTTTTGTCTCACATGACTCTGTGGAGATGACAAAAGAATATGGCTTTACTTGTCTTCTAAAATATTACCATGCTATAGCAAAAAAATGAACTGCACAGTGCCAATATGTATTTCATAATGTGGGTTTGCAAAAATTCATTGTTGAAAGCTGGTGAATACTTACTATAAAATATCAAGGAGAATGCATTTAAATATTTTATTTTGTCATCTTAATTATGTTATCTTTAGCACACAGTCAAAATTATTTCTATAGTTTTATTTTCATATAAATAAAACTATTTGGGACTTGAGAAAATGTGAATTCAGAAAAATAGTGTTTAAGGGATTGAGCTTTAATTTGCTAAATAAGATCTATATAACTTAGCAACACTCCAAGTCCCAGAGTGAGAAAACATACATATTTTAAAATTTGATTCATACAAAATCCTTTAACTTATTTCAATTCACTCCTTCCTATGTTTCTCTCTCATATATTATTCATTAAGACATATGAATATCTCAAGAACCTAAAACACATGGATGAATATATGACACGATAGCATTTATTATATGAAAGATAATGGAATTGTTGCAATACTTGTTGAATAATTTGGTGTGCATTTTAAATTCTAAATTTTATGTATCCCTATTTAAAAAGCAAAGAGTTTCTTCTCACTGACTACAATAGCTAATTTGTTTATTGGGAAACAGAATCAACTATGACCCATGTAAAATATTTTCACTAAAGCAGTACACGATGAAATGAGTTTGAAACACCCTATATGGAGCAATCTCTGAAAAAAAAGTGAAATGCATAAATAATATTTCCAGGCTTTTCTTAATGTCACAAACTCTCATGAGATATGAACTAAATACCAATAAAACACTGCACAAGAATTTTTTGGCTTTGAATATTTCAAATGTTTTTAAATTTATCTTTTACTTTAGGACTCAAAAAATTTTACAAATTGCAAATGTTATATTCAGGGAATAGTGTTGCATTGCTTTAAGATATATATTTATTGTAAACATCATCATGGAGTAGTTCAAAATAATCATGGAATATTTACTTGTTTGAAATACTTTATTTTTGCTAGAAATTTCCTGAGTGAACATATAGTTATATAAATTTTTTATATTTTTTATTTTCTCCTTTTTATTTTTAATTATTTTTTTTTTTTAGTTTTTGAGATTATAATTACATCATTTTCCCTTCCCTTTTCTTTTTCCAAATCCTGCTTTACAGCTCTCCTTGGTCTCTTGTATTCATTCATGTGAGTCTTGGATGAGTATGTATGCATGCATGGAAGTACCCACTGAGAGCAGAAGAACGTGGCAGATCCCCTGTAAAGCAAGTTATAGGAAGCTGTGTGCCAGCTAATATGGGTCCTGGGAAGTGAATTCAGGTCTGCTACGAGAGCAGTATGTACTCTTAAACAGTGGTCCATCTGTTCAGCTTCCTGATTTGGTTTGCAGTCTCTTTCATTCATTGATATGGTATAAAGATTTTTATTTGGAAAATATATTGATGAGTAGAATTAATATTTTAGTTTGGAATTGAAATTTTCTCTAATTTGCATAGATTTCTAGTCTTATGGGTGAAGAAAGAGCAAAGCTCATCTGCTTCATTTGAAATTTAAATATTTTGACAATGTAGGCAGTCAATTCAGGCAAATTGGGATGACCTATAATGTTTATTTATAGAGAAAATTATTTTCTACAAATTATTGGACAAATTATTTTAATTGCATAATGTCATAATGTGTCTCAGTTAATTTTTTCCCATTGGATATTTATGAACTATTGAACACAAGCCCTTTTGTTCTGCAACGACACTGTTTTAAAATTTATTTTGGCTAAAAAAGAATCACAGAAGATAATTGTGAACCCATAACTACAGTTGTTTTTAAGTATGAATATGCACATTTGTGCTATTTTAATGTATTTTTTTCTTCTCTAAAGTATATCTCTTCAATTCATGATTTGTTAGATATGTGTAATACCTGATTCTGTGTTACCCTCTTGGTACAGTTCACGCCACTGTACCATAAGTGAGCTGGGCAAGGGCCTGGAGATTTAAAGAACAAGAGACCTGGGTCTTTTGAAAGGAGATCAGCCAAAAGCCATTTATTCAACCTTAGGAAATTCCTCATATACCTAGCTGCTGCACAAGGAATTCCCCTCAGGCAGGTGGGAAATTGCCACACCCAAGATGGAGTAAACAATGCCCTACAGCTAATCACCAGATGGGGCAGAGGGAGCACAGGAACAAACAGAATGTTTTAGTTGGCTGACCAGAAACTGTCCTCAAGATGAACCCCAGGAGCAGGGGTAGACCCATGGGCCCTACAGACATGTGATATGCAAAATGGAGCTTTCATTTTGTCTGACACAAAGAAACATGAGAAAAAAAAAAAAAACACCAGGGAAGGAAAGAGAAGAGACCCATGAAGTGGGGGTTCATGGGTCACTCTGCTAGAGTCCTAGAATCTAAGAAAAATGTGAGCCACTGTTTAATTGCTTCCCAGCATGTTTCTTGCATTCCACTCACATTCTTGATTTCAGAAGACACAAAGTTAACAGCAGATAAAGTATTCTATGCCTGAATTCTCACAGAAGTCTTAGTCTTTCTATGCTTGAAGGGTAATGAGCTGAGATTAGTTTATTTAACTTAGCTGTATGCAGAACATTATGAATCTATCACTCATATTTACTACTCTTGAGATTAATTTTTATATTCTAAGTATTTTATTTATATACATATATGTAACCATAAATATTTTGTTCATTTCACACCTCATTAACCTCTTTCAGTGCACTGTCTCTCTTACCTTTCTCCCAACTAGCCCATTTCTACTCCGATGTCTTTTCTGGTTTTTTTTTTTTTTTGTCATTTACTTTACTATGATTACTAGCTTGTAAGACCATGAGCTTTTAGAATTTATTTATTAGATCATGAGTTACTATTAATGAACAACTATCAGCAGCTATAATACTAAATATAAGGATACTCTTCCTCTTACAGTATTAATTGTGCTTGGTCCCTCAGTGAGGGGCAGAGTCTCATGAATTCCTACTACATGAATGATGAAATAGAGACCTGCCCAACATTGTGTTCTTATGCAAGTAATCTCAGCATATCAATGAGATCATGAATGCAGTGGATATGTCAAACCTACATGATACTCTTCCACAACATTCTTCTCCAACATTTTGCTCATATTCTTTTTTAACCTTTTTTCCAAATGTCCAAATTGTGTACCTGAAAAATGCTATTAACATAAAAATATAGGGATCTTGCCTGTAAATATCGCAACACATTCATCATACATAGTTTGCTTCAAAATTAGAGACTTAAACTAAGATTTTTAATCAAGTTTTAACAGGTTTACCAATCCAGAATTTCAATAGTATGTTTTGTAATTTCTACTAGCTGGAACAATTTAATATATCTTGTGAGAAATAAACATGATAAATAATTTTGATACTAAAAAGCAATGAGAATGGTCACTCTTGCAAAATCTTGCAATAATAAGTTTTGATCATTGTAGCAACTGCAATCTGTATTTTAAAACTGTCATTCATTATTGTCTACCTGAAACTGTGTGTAGTTTGGAGAAAGTAGTTAACATGTTCTTCCTTCTTATTTAAACACATAAACCAAAACCTCCAAGAAAAAGGTTGTTTCAGTGGGTGAGGGAAACAAAATAAGAATAAGTACAAATAAGATTTAACTGTTCTTCCTGAAGAACCCTGGACTCAATTCTATAATGAGGTTTCAATAAACCATTTGTTGTTGTTGTTATTCTTTGGTGTCTAGGATCTTTGCAATCACTCTTACTACTAACTATAGATGGTTTGTTAAAGAGAGATGCTAGACTTCAGGTCATAATTAACTATTGTTTCTTCTATATTAAATAACACTGCTTTAAAAAAGAATAATAAAATTGGTAAGTTCATTATATCATTCACCAATTAGCTTCTGCATTCTCATCTGTGTCTCATTGACTTCAGAAGATTCTGGAAAGTTCCAGAATTTTTGAAGATTTTTTCAGTAGTGTAGCTTCATCCTTCCACCTCATGTTTTGTCATTATCCCGTGTGGCTACAGCAGCCATCTGTTTCACATCTCTAGTCAGGTTTTTGTCGTGATCCATGAATCCGAATGGCAGCTTGTTTCCTCCTCAGCACATGTTTATGTCTTAGAGCTTAGTGACTAAATTCATTGTTGTGCTTACAATGATCATAATGAAACAACTCTCAAGTGTCTATTTAGATGGTAAGACAAGAAGAAGGCATTTTTCTCAGTATCAAGCAAAACAAAATAAACCTAATGATGAAACAATAAAAATGATAATAATATCATAAGTAAAACTTATAGAAGAAATAAAAATTTAGTTTTAAAAGCATGACTAAGCAGATTTGTTTTATACAAAGTATAGAAAATTTAACCTATAAAGTATATAGTATAAAGAACCCTAAAATTTGATTTATAAATGAAGAGACTTGGGGTATGTAAAAAAATGTATATGCTAGAATTGTAGAAAACACAACATATGAAAAAACTGAACAACTGTCTTGATAGGTCCCACATACCAAAATTATATCAAGATGATATAAACAATTTAAATAGATCTATAGCCCCCTAAGGAAACAGAAGCAGTCATTAAAAGTTACTCCACCAAAAAAAGTCCACAACCAGATGGTTTCAGTGCAGAATTTTACAGAATTTTGAAGAAGAACTAATTCTAATACTCCTCAAATTGTTCCATACAATAGAAGGAGAAGGAACATTGCCAAACTCTTTTTATGAGGCTACAATTATCCTGATACCCCAAACATACAAAGATACAACAAAGAAAGAAAACTACAGAACAATCTCCTTCATGAACATTGATGCAAGACTAATAAAATACTGGCAAACAGAATCCAAGAATACATCAAAAACAATCATCCACCATGACCAAGTAAGCTTTATCCCAGAGATGAAGGATTGGTTCAACACAAGGAAATCTGACAATGTAATCCACCATATAAACAACTGAAAAAAAAAAAAAACATGATCACCTCATTAGATGCTGAAAATGTTTTTGACAAAATTCAACAGCACTTCTAGATAAGGGTCTTGGAGAGATCAGGGATACAAGGATCCTATCTAAGCATAATAAAAGCAATTGAGAGCACTCCAACAGCCAAAATCAAATTAAACAAATATAAGCTCAAAGTGATTCCACTAAAATCTAGAAGAGGAGAAATCTGCGGTTGGAATGTAAAATGAAGTTAAAATTAAATCAATAAAGAGAAAACACAAAATATATAAAAAGGGTGTCTTGAGGATGAACTATTAAAATTTTTGAGATGTAGTTATACTCATGAAACCAAGAACTTCTACTTCAATGAGAAATTACAGATATATGGGAAGGATTAAAGAAGCTAATCAGGGATTCTATCTTTACAGATGAGATAAATTTACATTATACAAAAAGTATGAGGGAACTGTTTTTCCATCTTGCCATTCCATGCCATGCCATGTAAAGAAACAGCATTAGTCCCTGTTAAATCATTTTGTCATAGTAACAGGACTTATAAGGAATGGGAAGAAAGCTTGGTAAAGATCTGATATATGCATGGATAAAAAATTAGGTGTGTTTTTTTTAAAGGAATTGTGTTCAGATGGATAATTATATGACTGAACCCTTACCTAAAGCAAAACCATGGAAGGAAAACCAGAAACTTAACTTTACCATTTTGCCATCCCATGGCTTTGGATAAGTTGAATGGACTTCTAAAATCTTATGTATTTTGTAGTATGTAAAAACATATGTTTAAACTATACAATCATGGAATATTATCCAGTTCTTTTATCTATGATTTAAATGAATATTCTAACATAATTTTATAGCTTTATGTTATTTGATTAAAGATAATGTGACTGGCCTCTGCATTTTTCATAGAGTTTTTTTATTAATTGAATGTGTTTTAAAGCAGATATATGTTTGACAGAATATTTTATGATATAGGATATATGGAAACAGATCTAGACAATACACAATATGTGGAAACATCTAATCCACTTGTCGTTTGCATTTTTACATGAATAATGCAAAGAAAAAAATTGCTAATCACACAAGTCATGTTCACAGCTCTGTATCTCCTTCATACTTTAACAGTCATAATTAAGAAGAGAACAAATATTGTTTTCATCCTGGAGGAATTATATGAAGCAGTATATCATTAAGTATGATCCTTTGTTGTAATTATCTATTCAGTACATTAATTTCATATAATAAATACAGTTTCTAAACAACACAAAGAGCATTTCAAACCTGCCTTTAAGAAGAGTAATCCAAGATGTCCTTCCATTATTGTTTTATATTGATTTTTATTGAGCTATACATTTTCTATGCTCCCCTCCCTGCCTCTCTCCTTCCACTTCAACACTTCCCCAAGGTCTCCATGTTCCCAATTTATTCAGGAGATCTTCTCTTTTTCTACTTCCCATGTAGATTAGATCTATATAAGTCTCTCTTAGTCTTCTCATTGTTGTCTAGGTTCTCTGGGATTGTGATTTGTGGACTTTTTTTTTTTGCTTTATGTTTACAAACCACTTATGATTGAGTACATGTGATAATTGTCATTCTGGGTCTGGGTTACCTCACTTAATATGTTTTCTAGCTCCATCCATTTTCCTGAAAAGTTCAACATGTCGTTAATTTTTTTCTGCTGTGTAGTACTCCATTGTGTAAATGTACCACATTTTCCTTATCCATTCTTCAGTTGACGGGCACTTAGGTTCTGACATTTAGGTTTCAGGTTCTATCTATGACAAACAAAGCTGCTGTTGGGATCATTTGGAGTCCTGGCCTCCAGCTGCTCTTCGCTGCTAGAGATCTTTACTTTCCTTGTGATTTGAGTTACTGAAAGCTGTGTCATAATTGTTTACCAGTTCTGCTTCACGAGCATGTGTTGCCTTGAGGATCAGAGGATAAGGTTTTCACCTGTTGGCCCACCTGACTGTTGGGTATATAAGCCTCCATGGTGCTATTGAATAAAGGGCTTCTTACCAGTGACTAGAGGTCTGTGTCTCTGTCTGTCTGTCTGTCTCTCTGTGTCTGTGAGTTTGTCTGTTTCAACCTCCAGCCCCTTGCCCAAAGCTCGTGAACTGTATGGTAGCACATAGAGCACAGACAGGCATTGTGCGCTGCATGCTGCTATAAACATAGCTGAGCAATGTCCTTGTGGCATGATTGAGCATCCTTTGGGTATATACCCAAAAGTGGTATTACTGGGTCTTGAGAAAGGTTGTTTCCTAATATTCTGAGAAATTGCCACACTGACATCTGAAGGGCTGTACCAGTTTGCATTCCCATCAGCAATGCAGAAGTGTTCCCTTTACCCCACAACCTCTCCAGCAAAAGTTGTCATCAGAGTTTTTAATTTTTGGCAATTTTTACAGGTGTAAGATGGAATCTCAGAGTTGTTTTGATTTGCATTTCTCTGATGACTAAGGATGTTGAACATTTCCTTAAGTATCTTTCAGCCATTTTATATTCCTCTGTTGAGAGTTCTATGTTTAGGTCTGTACTCCATTATTTTATTGGATTATTTCCTCTTTTAATGACCAATTTCTTGAGTTCTTTGTATATTTTGGAGATCAGACCTCTGTCTGATGTGGGGTTAGTAAAGATCTCATCCCATTCTGTAAGCTGTCATTCTGTCTTGTTGACAGTGTCCTTTGCTTTATAGAAGCTTTTCAGTTTCAGGAGGTCCCATTTATTAATTGTTTCTCTCATTTTTATTTTTTATTTTTATTTTTATTTATTATTTTTATTTTCCATGAAATGTATAAACAATACAATTTCTTGCATGGTGCAGGAGATTTGTCTGTATTCTGTCAATCATGTTTTAAATAAACACTGATTGGCCAGGCAGAAAGTATAGGTGGGTCAACAAGACAGGAAGTAAAGGTGGGGTGATGATAACAGGAGAATGCTGGGAAGGAGGAAGCCATTCCTCCCCAGTTCTGCCCAGACCACCGAAGAAGCAGGATGTGACCTGCCCCGCTTAAAAAGGTACTGAGCCATGTGGCCAACATAGATAAGAATAATGGGTTAATATAAATTATAAGAGCTAATAAGAAGCCTGAGCTAATGGGCCAATCAGTTATAACTAATATAGACCTCTCTGTGTGATTTCTTTGGGACCTAAATGGCTGGGGGACTGGGTGGGACATAAACCCCAACAAGCAAGCCCTCATGTTACACTTGCATAACATTCTTATTACAATGTTTAACTCTGATCTGATTTCTTTATGTTGAACATTTATAAAATTAGTCAAAGAAAAACTCAAACCTTAGGTGACCCAATTCCCTGAATGTCTTTAGAGGAAGCACTGCTAATGACACATGTGAGACTGAGGTCATTGTTGTCATTGTTCTGAGGTGCAGTGCAGAAGTGAGGAGGAAAATTATACCGTACAACAGAGCTCACATGGAATGTTTACTGGAGGAGGGAAGAAGAGAAGGGAGAAGGTATGAGAAGAGATCTTTAGGACAGGAGAGGTGGGAGAGAGAGGGAGACACAGGAGGGCTGTGGCTTTTATAAGGAGGTATGGTACATGCACATGAGACTTGACATATTCTGTTAGGACCCTTATGGCTGACCAGTGTAGGTGCCTGAGTACTAACCAGTTCATGTGCACAAGGTGTGCTCTTCTTGACTGCAATTGAAGGCCCTAAGGCAGGATAATGAAATGCCGGAATGCTAAGAGTCCTCTGTTTTGTTTATTATAAAAATGTGAGAAAATAGGAAGGGGTGGAAAATAAGGCAGGAATGAGGGTGTTGTGTTTTTGAGACTGCTTCTTGTTGACCTGGGGCATTGCATTTGGGGGAACCTGTAAAAGCTGAGATGCTTTCCAAATTCTGAGATAGATGGCTGTTTCACTTCATAGTCCAAGCTCTGTGGGACCATCTGGTACTGCTTGGACCTGGCAAGATGTTCTCAGAGAAGAAGATAAATTTAAGATTAGGGGTAATTTTTTTCTTAGGTCCTGGTAATTGAGAGGAAAATGTAAGGTAAAAGATGGGGAAATGTAGGCTGTTAACAGTACTCATCTGGACTGCATCTGACAGTGCATCTGACCTCTTCCAGGTAGATCCAAGTTGAGTCCCATGATCTTATAAGAGGTTTTTGAGGTTACAAAATGATATAAGCTTTAGACACATTAGCCTTTCCACTGTTTCTGAGCTGTTCTGAAATTTACATAGTAGAAAGAGCAGTGTACTTGTGTCTTTGAGTCATAAGGGACCCAGAAATGATTCTTGTTGAAAGGATTAACACTGTTTCTTCTGTTTGAAAAACTGTGACAGATGTTTTTAGCAAAATGAAAAGTACCTTTTAAATCTGTCAGTAGACAATAACCAAAGGGAATTTAAAATCCTGAGCTTATAGTTATGATGATAGTGGTAGTACTCTGCCAAAGCTAGATTAATAGCTTATCAGGATTTCATTGATTATCTGGAACATGCTTTATTCTTTTGTACATCTCTGATCACTTTTTCTCATCACCACTTATGCCTTTTTATCATCACATAAACAAATCTTAATGCATTTGGCCCCTTCCCATTACCACAGCAATCCAATTTACCAGGAGACACAGGTGGTTGACTATTGAGGCAGTCATTGCAGTGTGTCTTTTAAATAAAGGAATCGTAAAGAGTTACATTGAGATCTGTTCTATGAATCTCTTTACTGAGTCTGGGTGACTTGGATATCTCTAGGATGCTGTTGGTTCTCACGACCTGGGCAGGGTTGGTAGTTTTCTGCCTCAAGTTCTGTAACTAACAGTTGGTAGCTTTGTAAAAATAGCTGATTAGTTGTTTGATTAGATATTTTGGATGTATCATTGGAGATACACAGAGACGAAATTGATGAGGTATGGTGTGATTATTAAATATAGGAGAATGAGGAGAAAGGTCAGGAAGAAAAGCATGCACTTCCATATGGGGGTCCTAATCCAGTGGAGTTGAGCATGGCAGCAGGGTGAAGGATCATTCTTCTGGAATTGGGAACAAGGTAGGTGATCTTGGTGTCTTCTGAATCTTAAAGGAGCAGAGTCCTTCTGGGGTTGATGTGTACGAGGGAAGATTGTCTTGAGGTGAGGGAATAAAGGGCTTGAAGTGGGATAAGTGAATCCAATGAGGGAGGCCCTCAAGCTTAGCAGATGTGGGTGTTGTAAGAATTACCTTGAAGGGGCTCTTCCACTTAGAGTGAAGGAGTGAGGTTTGGTGGTCTGGAAGAGAGAGAAGGGCCTCATCCCCAGTGTTGATTGTGAATGGACATTGGTTGGCGTATGGTTGGGGTAGGGAGTGGTCAGTAAAGTTCCATAAGAGAGAGTGGATATGGCAGAGTGAAAGGGTGAGTAGGTGGTTAGGGATGAGTGAAAGTTTGACTTGGGGGTAAGAACTGGCTGCCCATTTATGAGTTCAAAGGGTGAGGTGGAAAGGTATTGTCTGGAGGGAGCCTAGAGCCTAAAATCCAGGGAACGTCACCGAATAAAGATGATCTTCCTGTGGCATTTTAACAAGGGTAAGTTTTAAGGATAAGTTACTTTGTTATATTTTTCCAGGGGACTTGGAGGTATGGAATATGGAAGTATCAGGGAATGCTGAGGGCTTTGGATTAGGTTTGGGAAATATAGGAGGTGAATTCAAGACATTGTCTGCCTGGAGGGAGTTCAATATCCCAAATTGGGAAATGATCTCCAGGAGGAGGTCAGAAACTTTCTGAGCCCCTTTGTTAGTGTTTGGGAATGCCTCCACCAATCCTGAGAACACGCCCACTAAGATCAGGAGGTACTAACTAATCTGGCTGTGGGTATATAGGTAAAGTCAAGTTACTTTTAGATCTAGTCAAACTCCTCTACCAAATATTTCACCCTTTCAATAGAATATGGTTAAAGCTTAGAGGGAACGGAAAATATTTTAAATAAGTGATAATGTAAGTCACTACTGGTGGGATGAGAGCACAGAAGACAATCTCTTACACATTGATGATAGCTGGAATTTAACTGGGATAAAGTCCAAATCCATATGTAGTTCATGTGTTCATATTAGAATTACAGAGAGGATTATTGGTAACACTGTCTTCATAAACAGAATAGCTACCTTATATAAGACACATGAGAAAACTTCTTTCCATACTGCCTTTCTCATCATGATTTGGTCTCTTTTAAAGTCCTTTTGCCAGTGTCAGGGACAGCAAGGTAAACTGGGAAATATGCATGGGGTATTTGGGTAGGAGCCTTTCAGGGGAGTTGTGCTTAGGCTGACAAAGAGTTGATCCACAGGCAGCAGGGAGATATTGGACCTGGCATACACTTCTGAAATCTCAAAGCCCAGACCAAGTGATATACATCCTCTTACCTCTAATAAGGGCACACTTATATGAGCCTATGGTAGCCTTTCTTTTATTATATTTATTTAATTTACTTTTTATTTTACCTTCCAACCACAGTTTCTCCTCCAATCTCCCCTTAGCCCCACCTGCCTCAATCTGCTCCTCCTCTGTTTCTTTTCAGAAAGGGCCAGGCCTCCTATGGCATATCAAGTTGCAGTAAGAAGAACCCCCCCTTATATTGACACTGGGCAAGGCAATCCAGACTGAGGAAGGCCATTCTTATTCAAACCACTACACACACCAATAAGCATATATATCCTTTTAGAAAACATGATTAAGAGAGGTTTTTAAATATTTATTTATTGTTATGTTTTGTATGTGCATGATATGTGTGGGTGTCTGTATCATGTTATTCATGTGCAGGTAAGAGGACAACATTGCAAAATCACCAGTTCTCTCCTTCCACATTGGCTTGGTTTGAGAAGGTTGAATACAGGATACTTCTGGGAAGGAGGAAGCCCATTCCTCTGCAGTCCTGTCCAGACATAGAACAAGCAAGATGTGACTATGCTGCTGAAAATGGTACTGAGCCATGTGGATAACATAGATAAGAATAATGGGCTAATATAAATTATAAGAATTAATAAGAAGCCTGAGCTAGTGGGCCAATCAGTTTATGATTAATGTAAACCTCTATTTTCTTTGGGACTTAACAACTGTTGGAAATGGGCAGGATAGAGAACCCCATCCACATAAAGCCTGACAGAGCTTGGAAAAGAATAAAGTTAAGTAAAACTTATTGATAGCAGTATTTTTTTCAGGTGGGCTCTGTTTGCTAGAGGCAAATGCATCTCATTTAAGAGAGACTTCCCACTCAGCTTTAGCTGCAAAACCTTCAGCTCTTTTAAGAGGTCCTGCCATGAACACTTAAATGGTGTTGATGAAAAACTGACCACATGCTTTTCAGTTTTCAGTCATAGCAGGAAGGAAGCTGTGCCATTTTAAAATTCTGGCTTTCTGTGCCATCCTGACAGTACAAACTCTGACTCTTTCAGGCAGGAGGTTCTGCTACAAAGCATTTGACTGTGATTTGTGAACAAACTGCTGCAGCTTGCTTGCTGGCAGGGACCTTGAAATGCCATAGAGTTGTGGCAATAAATGTGACTACAACTGGTACCTCTGGCAGGAGACTGGCATCTCAGGAAGCTAAGAAATGGGCTGGATCAGGCCATCAAAGCCATGACTTTAATCCTTTCTAGATTGCTTAGCAAATTAAAGACTCACATGGTCAGAAAAAGAGAGAGATATACAGTAAAGATAGATTCAAAGACAAAAAAACTATAAATGGTTCACAGTGTGCTAAAAATATATGCAAGCTTCAGAGAGTAAGGAAAGAGATTAAAGTCCTTAAAATAAAAAATAAAGAGAGTAGTTGTGTTTGGTGGTACACACCTTTAATCCCAAAACTTGGGAGACAGAGGCAGACAGACTTCTGTGAGTTCAAGGTGTTGTGGCACACACCTTTAATCCCAACACTTGGGAGGCAGAGATTTACAGAACTCTGTGAGTTCAAGGTGTGTTGGCACACACCTTTAATCCCAGCACTTGGGAAGCAGAGGCAGGTGAATCTCTGTGAGTTCAAAGACAGCGTGGCCTACAGAGGGAGTTCCAGGACAGCCAAAGATATACAGAAAACCTGTCTCAAAAAGTAAAAGTAAAAATAAAAGAAATAGAGGTTAAAATAAAGCCACGTAAAGATGAAAAATATACAGAGAATCTTGATACTGTATGTTATTATGCTCTCTTTGAATTGTTTGAGGAAGGAACAACAGCTGCTAAAAGATATTTGCTTATAAATGCTGCTGAATTAATAGAAGACATACCTTTGCTTCAAAATTGAAGTCGAAAGGTAAGTTACTTTGGAGAAGAGACTTTGCTTTTGTTTCCACAGGAAATGAGAGGCTGTAGATTCATTCTGAGTTAAGAAAAATCAGGTTTGTTTAAGGAAGACCACCTGAGAAATCTCTGGTAGGAACAGATGGCCCAGATGTCTAAGTTTTACATCCAGAACAGATTCAAGACTGCTGCCTGAGATGATCAAGACTCACAGGACACTCCAGTCAGGACTTGAACATAATTCCAAATTTTCTTTGGGTCCCCATAAGATTATCAGCACCTCTACCCAGCAGGAAGTAGCCTGAGAAACTACACCCACATTCCCAAAAATGGCCTATGGATTTTCTTGTTTTTTTTTTTTTTAAAAAAAGAGGGGGAAGTGGTTTGGGACAATTGTCTATATTCTGTCAATTATGTTTTAAATAAACGCTGACTGGCCAATAGCCAGGTAGGAAGTATAGGCAGAACAACTAGACAGAAAGTATAGGTGTGTCAAGGAGAACAGGAGAATTCTAGGAATGAGAAAGCCCTTCCTTCTGCAATCCTATCCAGACACAGAAGAAGCAAGATGTGACTACGCTGCTGAAAAAGGTACTGAGCCATGTGGCTAACACAGATAAGAATAATGGGCTAATGTAAGTAATAAAAGTTAATAGGAAGCCTGAGCTAATGGACCAATCAGTTTATGATTAATGTAGACCTCTGTGTGATTTCTTTGGGACTTAACAACTGTGGGAACTGGGCAAGACAGAAAACTCAGACAACAAGTGATTTAATTAATACAGTTTCTGTGTGATTATTTTGGTTCTGGGGACTGGGACAAACAAGCAGCTTACATCCAACAATTTGTTGCCCTACATGGTGGCCTAAATCCATGTTATGCCCATATTCCCAACTATTGTCTATAAATGGTTCTTTACCTTTAAAGGGGGATGTGCTACAGAGATTTGTATTGATATGGATCTCGGTTTATTGATAAAAATTTAAGGTCAATTTTGTTATTCTGTGTATATGTATATATCTGCTCTTGATTAAGTTATTGTGTTAATGTAGCTCATTTAAAAGTGCAATGTATAACTAAGAACTATAGGTAAATAGAGAGTCACATATATAATAGACAAGCTTGTAGTCATGTTAGTTAGATTTTCTAGATGTACAGAGATGTATTTCAGATGTATAGCAATTCTTCAAATCTTTCAAAGACCTACAGAATATGGCATTTTAACATTTTAAGAAGTTAGACTTTGTATGACAATCAGACACATCTGTTCCTGGCAGCACCAATTACTTCAAGAGGAAGATGGACATAAAAGAGGCTCTTTGTGGCGTTGGTTAGCCATTTGGGCAAGAAACTGCTCTTGCCTGGACTGCTTGATAATATACTGTGTGAACTGGATATGCAGGACACGCAGAGAAATGACTGCTGAACTTGCCTAAAGGTTAGATGATCTTCTGAGGTTCCTGCTTCATGAAAAAGTCTGTGAGACATTCTGCAGGATACAGAAGAAAGTGACTTACAAACTGCCAATATAGGTGGAAATGTCTTTGAAATTTACTGCTTCATGGAATAGTCTACTGAATACTTTGGGCCTATAGGCTAAAGATGGATGCCTCAATGGTACAGAAGAACTTTGGGCGACTGTCCAGGTAGCAAGATGTCTCTGTCAATTCTAGAGTTTTGGAAGTTGCTTGCAAAGTACTTCCTGTTTACTTAGGTAATATATTTTTCTGGAGTCTTTGATAGTGTTGAAGAATATATAGTTATAGTTTTCCTTAATTACAATAAAGATAAAATAGATATAAATATTGTAATTGTAATTATTGCTTGATACTTGTTACATGTAATTTTACTATGTTAAAGTTAAAAACTTTTTTATTTAAACAGAAAAAGGGAGGTGATGTGGGATTTCCTTCTGTATGCTGTGATTACCATTAATAAGTAAAAAACTGCTTTGAGCCTATGGCAAGGGCAGAACAAAACTAGGCAGGAAAATCTAGGCTCTATGCTGGGAAAAAGAGGGTGGAGTCAGAGAGAAGCCATGGAGCTGCCGGAGATGGACCTTGGAACTTTATCTGTTAAGCCACTGCCATGTAGCAATATACAGATTAATAGAAATGGGTTAAATCAATATAAGAGTTAACCAATCAAAAGCTAGAGCTAATGGGCCAATCAGTGATTTAACTAATACAGTTTCTGTGTGACTATTTTGGTTCTGGGTGGCCAGGATGAATAAGCAGCCTACCTCCAACATTCTCCAGAATCATAGGCAAAGCTTTTCATGTCAAAGTCCAAAAAACAAATCCATGAAAATTACATTTGGATTTTATCTGAGTAAAATTCTGAGCATCCAGAAATATGGACTATGTTGAGATACCATTTCTAAAATAAAAGGTAAATTGTTGAATCTGACCACTTCAACTGCTCTATTCTTTGATTTTAAAATTGGGGGATGTTATTCCTACTTATTTATCAAATTATACAAAAGCTTCTCTTTCTGGATGACTTGAGAAAAATATGTTTCTGAAAGTCTACATTGCTGGCAGCATAATATGAATGAGGGCTTTGATTGTGATTATCAGAAATATTTCTCCATTTTGCTATAAATATGTAATATTTCTTTGGCATATATGTATGCATATAAATATATATGTATATATATGAGTAAATATTTCTATCTACAGCATGTTATTTCTTGTTACTCTGTCAATCATGCACCCTTTTCTGTCTCCTGTAAAAGTTTCGGTATATCACACAAAGCAGCTGACCAGTATTGTCTGACTGTGATATGATATCTTGATCATAAATGAAAACAAAAGAACTTTGACTTCCATTGGCCATCTGCTTGTTTATGTTGGTAACTGACATGACAGATCAAGAGATGCAAGGACCCAGGAATAACTGGCAAATCAAGGCAGAGTCAAGACACCAAAAGGATTAAAATCAAACTTTAGAAATTGTTTGAGACATGGGATTCATAGTGTTAGTTAAGCTGTTTTAAGGTAGGTAGCTCAACTATTCAGTTTCTCACTAATAAATAATACATCATTGCTTGGTAGCATATGATGCATATCCAGCCACGGTTTTGTTGTATTCTTATAGTGAAATGTCCCCATAATCTCATGTGATTAAACACATGGTAGTGTAAATTGGGAAGGGGTGAAATCTTGAGAAGGTAGATCATTGTTGGTGGAATTGGTTCACTTGGTGTGGTGAAATTCTATAGCCCGTCCCCACATACAGTTACTTTTCTGCTTTCTGAAAGTAGACACAGTGGGTGACTCCTGTGACATATAGCTTTCCTCTATTGCCATTTATGCTTTCCCCACCAAATCCTCAAACTATAAACCACATATGCCTTAACCATACCTTGAATGACTCCCTCCTTAAATTGTATCCTGTCATTTTTTTACAATTTGCAACATGCATGAGAAAAATAACAAACACAACTTTTCAATAAAAACAGTAGCACGTACTAGATAGTGAGAATAGCCAGAGTCATAGAAGACTCATACTGAATTAGAAGAAAGAAACAAAAATAAATTTGAGTTGTGAATTAAATATTTGACATTCAAAATGAAAAATCTGTGTGATTTTCATGAATTTTTTTATCTGCTTCAAGCAGGAGCTTACAAGAGGCAAAAGCTGCACGACCAATGGGTTCCCCCGAAAAAGACTGTTGCAAGAGAGCTGCTTGTTTGTACCCAGCAGCCCGGCTAGCTTAGACCCATAACTTAGACACAGAAACTATATTAAAACACTGATTGGCCCATTAGCTCTAACTTCTTATTGGCTAACACTTACATTAATTTAACCCATTTCTATTGATCTGTAAATTGCCACATGTGGCTTACCAGATAAAGTTCCCAGCATCTCTTTCTGGTGGCTCCATAGCTTCTCTCTGACTCTGCCTTCTTCCTCCCAACATTCTGTTTAGTTTTCCCCACCTATCTCTGTTCCCCTATAGCTCTGCTAAAGGCACAAACAGTTCCTTTATTCATTAACCAATAAAAGCAACACATAGACAGAAGGACCTCCCACACCATTTCCCTTTTTCTATTTAAGCAAAAAGGAAAGCTTTAACTTTAACATCATAAAATTACATATAAGACAGAGTATTCTAGACCTCTGTTTCAGGAGCTATTCATGGCATCAGTGAACAGATATTGTATCCTAAATAACAAATAAAAATGTAACAGATCAGTGAATTGTTGATTCAATCAAACTATTTACCAGTACAAAATTTCTCACTTCGGTGTGATCAGTCTTCATTTTGATTAGATATACAGATAGTGTAGCTTAGATTTAATTATCCCCTTTTCTCGGCCCTTCATGTAGTTCCTTTATTCATGTCTGTGTGAACAATGACAGGACAGAAAATCATGGTAAGATGAATTCAGGTGAAGCCTTTTGTAAAGTCAAAGTCTCCTTTTCTAATAAAATCCACACCCTTTTTGTGAACCCATAAGACATGTGCATGACATCTTTGTGAAAAATAAGATCAGGAGAGCACATGTACAAATTGTCAAGTAAAGCTAATCTGAGAAGTAATAAAACAATACTAAACAAATGCTCTGCTGGGTTGCTGCTGCTATGTTAGGATGAAATTTTGTTTTGTTTTGTTGTTTTTTGTCTTTTTTTAATCAAAACCTCTTATTACTGAGAAGGTATTTTCTATGGGCTCAACTTCTGAACTCTTAATAGCAAAATTAAGATAATTAACAAAAAAAGTCATAAATTAAGTTAATCTTAAAAGGACTGCAGAAATTTTTCCTAAATGAATGTCATTGTCTTTTTTTTTAAGAAAAAATAAAAGATTTGGGGATCTTTGATCTCTCATGAAGTCGCCAGAGCTACCAGAAAATATAAACATAATGAAGTCTCTTTACTATCATAGTAAAGTGTGATGTTGTTCATAGTGTATTTTTAATTGGAGAACAATGCCTTTATTTTTCTATTTCCAAAAAACACAAGTAGATAAAGATTTTGAAGCATAGTACCAATGTTGCTGTCAGTTTAATTGGGCAGAGAAGGTTTTTGATACTCAGAGCTTTCTAATCATCTGGCATGTTACAGGGACAAGAATGCTCCAGGCAAGGCTTGGCAGAGATCAAGGGCACCAGCACCTCTGTGGCCCTGTCAGAACCTGCCTCTTTCAAGTGACTCTGGCTCCTTTCAATCATTCTGCATACTGAGGTTTTGGATGTGTGGCAGCAACTGAGCAGAGCTCATCTGAAGGCTTTGTCACTTCCTGTCCTCCTACCTTCTTGCTTATCAGTGTTCTGAGCAGACTCCCCTGTGTGTGTAGTTAGATTTACTTCCCAATAAAATTAAAATAAGTGGTTTAAGATTTTTATTATTTCTAAATATTAAATCAACCTGTGGCCCAGCAGATGATTCAGGGGATAAGTGTTTGCTTCATTTCGATGTCCAATTATCTGTTTGATTTCCAGAACCCACATAAAAATTCAGACACATTGGTGCACAACGAAAATTCAAGGACTCCTATTGTGGTTTAGCAGCACTGAGAATGAACCACAATATACGATAAACCCACTTGGAAGTTTACTGATAGGGGTGAAAAAGGGGCTTGTGGGGAGGATGCTCCAGAAAAAGGAAGTAGTGAAGAACAAGGAATAGTCTGTGCCTGCTTTTAAAAGGGGCTTTGGTATATGCATACAGATATACAGCCAGGCAGCACATGTGCATATATTATCTAGTGATGTATGGCCATAGGACAGTGGGCAGACTAAGTATTTGCCTGAATATTGACAAACACATCCTGCCAGGTGACAGGGGGCAGGTCAACATAATGCTAAAATGTTAATAATGACTGTAATCAGATGAATTGTGGAAAAAAATATGCCAGAAGGTCCTGGGATCTCTAGTGTAGTCTACATGTAACAGCAAATAAGAGAACCCTGCCTTAGGAAGGTTGAGAGTTATAAATGATTGCTGAAACTTGTCCTCTGAGGTTTGCACTCACACAAGTATACCTATAAAAATACACAAAGAAAGGAATTTGTTATTAATATTTTAAAGTACTGGATATAAAAGCCAAGGCTTTGCACATACTAAGCATAAGTGCTCTTCTACTGAGCTATAACTCCCTTATCTTTTGTTTAATTAATTAATCATCTCTTTCTAGACTTAATACTCACACTTCAAATCCACTCCTTATCACACATACAACAAGTAAGCACATATTCAAATCATTGGCCTAAAATAGTTATGGTGTCTGAAGAGAATTTAAAGATATCCTTCCATTTACCTTAAATATTTTCCAGATTACTAAAACACTCAATATAATCAGAAACTTAAGTTAGTTGTTGTATGTACTGTTTACACAATAGTAATAAAGATGTCAAAGTATATATATGCTTGATATCGATACCTGCTATTTTCAAACATTAGAGCATGCCCAGGGCTATTCTTGTTTTCAAGAAAAAGTTAAGTAAAAGCATCATGGGTTCAAACCTAATGTTTTGGAACTTGTGTAACAAAATATTGTTTCCTGTTTCCTAATATTGTGTAGTCATTATGGGTATCTCCTTATCTACTTTTCCATATTCACCTTTTCGTTCTCTCCCGATTCCTCTCACATGTTCTTTAATTATCATTTTATCTGTGCCCTCACCCCCTAACCTATTCTTGATATGCTTCCTTCTACATTTTATTTCCATTCCAGCTTCTTCCAAACGAGAACTAACTCTTCTGCCTGAAGCAATTTTTCTATTACTAAGTACTAAAGAAAGAGTCACTAATGCTGCCAGAAGCGATAAGAATGTATTTGACCTCCCTGCTCAACTGGGAGAAAGCTGAGGCAAGAACTGTTTTTGTCAACTTGCTTCATAAATAGATGAGATTTGTTCTCCACTTGCAGAAGACTAAGATGGCTACTTTTGAAATAGTAAATTGAGGTGGTTTTCAAGTCTGAAGGACTGAGAAAAGAGGCTGATATTTGGGAAAATACAATGTAGAAGATTAATGAAAATGTTTTTAGAAATCTCCAGGACCGTGGCTGGTTTTCACAGGGAAATAAAAACCTTTTTAAGTACAGTAGGAAGGGAGAGCCTGGAATGTCACAGGTGTCTGCTTGCTTTATTGCCTCTATTAGAAAGCTAAGATTTGGGTACTCAAAAGAAATAAAAATGTTTGGAATTACATGAAAATCACATTTTAAGGTAAGGAAATAAACTAAACTTTAAGGTAGGAAATTGCAAAGTGCTTTGAAATTGATGAGTCGGCCTATTTGCAAGGGTGGTTTCTCATCTCTCTAAGGGCAGGGATGGGATCATACTAGAAAAGCAATGACAGGGAGTACTCCCTTTTTCACCTAGGTGGCACAGCAGGATATGTTCTTGTGATTGTGCTTCTACTTTAGCAAGCAATGAGATGCTGCATTTTGCCTGTGAGTGTTTCTTTTAGGTGTCTCATGGAAAGCTGTTAATTCCACTTGAAGGTATTGCCCTAGTCAATTCTGCATTACTTCTGTTCTTTATTCCACTTATTCCTCTCTGCCAATCATACAGTGGTCTAATATCTACAAAAGACATTTCACTTAAATGATTTTCTTTATGAGAATAATCACCTTCTAGTCTTCCGTCTGTCAACTATAAGAAGCAGCAAGTTTTATATCTTTTAATTTATAGTAAAACATTTGTTCACTCACAATTTTGTATGAAAATCTGGTGTGTGTGTGTGTGTTCAGAGAGGATTACAGGATAGTAGAGCTTAGAGTACCAAAGTTTCATCCTCCTTTTTTCATTCCTGTCACAGTATTCTTGACAAACTCAACTTGAGGAAGGAATGATTTATTTGGTTTAGGTTTTAAGCAGGGGCACAGTCATTCATTGTAGTAAAAGCAAGCCAGAAAATGACTGAAGCATCTGCTTACATTAGGTCTACAATCAGGAGGACTAGAAAGAAGTATTAGCTCTCAATTCAACTTAATTTTTTGTTTGTTGTCTTGTTTGTTTATTCTTTAAATCAGGGCAGTACTCCAGCCAATGACATGATAGTGCCTACATTTAAAATGGGTCTTACTTCTTCAGGTTATGCTTTCTGGAATCAGGGTGGTATCTTTCTATTTTTTCATGCTATTTTGTCCCAATACTTGACATGAAGAAACTTAATGGAGTGACCGTTTATTTGGTTTGAAATTTTAGTGAATACAATCTAGCATTATGTGTAATCTTTTTATTTTTTTAAAAAGGGTCACAGTTAAGATTCTTAGAAGATTAGGAGATCAAGGTGGTAGAGATGTGAGCATACTCTTCATATTTCATCCAAAGTTACAAGGCAGATATGAAGAGAACAGACATTCAGAAATTCCCTTTCCAGACTAGTGATCATCAAACTGACAGTTATATTAACTTTCCAAACCAGCTATGGACCAAGTATTAAAATACATCAGTCTATTAAATTTCATAATCAATCCAACAAAATTTATCCCTGACTCTCACAGGAATATGAGCACCTTATAATGTAAGACGTATTCTATTCATTCATATTTCAGTAGCAGTACCACTGTACAAATCTCTAAACTTCAAAATCTCTTCTGAGACCTAGGATAAAGTCTTAAATATGAGACTCTATAATAAAAAAGTCACATTCTTCAAATACTCATTGATAAAGTCTAGAAACACATTCCAAAAAGGCTGAAGACATATCAACTATAATATGGACCAAAAGGAAACACTAAATCTTTCAGTTCTGAAATCTGGATTTTGATAGAAATCATCTTGACTACAAATAAATAAAGTAACAGCACTCCTCCAGGTCTGTTGCTTGGCTCCACTCTGTCTCTGAACTTTCTTCAGCAGATGTCCTGTGGTTTGGACAGTGCCATTATCCTGGTAGTATCCATTACAATGTATAAATCACCTCCCTACATTCATGCAATTGCCTTTAATGACCTGATTACAGAAAATCTCACCCTGCCATTCATTTTGTCTCAGCAGCTTTCTTGAATCTGTACACAAGCTTTCATGGATATCCCTGAATTGCAAGTAAACAAAACAGTATAAGGTGGGTGATGCTGCCGAGTTATGTTAGCATTTCAAAGTGGAGACTGGGTGTCTTGGACTTGGCTCTTTGCACTAGTTTCTATGCTTCAAAGACTAAATTCCAGAAAACATCTCTTTATTTACTCATTTTGAGCAGGGAAACCCTTCAGTGTATTCTCAGTTTAAGCTCTTCCAACCTATCAAGTAAATTTTCATTCTCACAAATTAGAACCTTTCTTAGATGTTGTCTGACCCTCCAGGCCCCTGTGGTGTAGGAGGTCCTTCTGTTTATGTGTTGATTTTATTGGTTAAAGAATAAAGAAACTGCATCGGCCTTTTGGTAGGGCAGAACTTAGGTAGGTAGGGAAAACAGAACTGAATGCTGGGAGGAAGAGAGCAGAGTAGAAGAGAAGCCATGAATCATCCACCTGAGATGGGCACTGGTTAGAATCTTTCCCAGTAAGCCACTGTCACGTGGCAATACACAGATTAATAGAGATGGTTTAAACTGAGATATAAGAGTAAGCCAATAAGAAGTTAGAGCTAATGGCCAAGCAGTGTTTTAATTAATACAGTTTCTATGTGGTTATTTCAGGTATAAGCTAACTGGGTGGCCAGGACAAACAAGTGGGCCCCCTTCCTCCTACATCCCTGTTGTCCCATTGCAGAGAAACTGGTTCCTTCCTTCCTTCCTTCCTTCCTTCCTTCCTTCCTTTCTTCAACCCTCTTTCTCTCTTTCTCTCTCTCTCTCTCTCTCTCTCTATATATATATATATATAATTTATGAGAATAATCACCTTCTAGTTTTCCATCTGTCAACTATAAGAAGCAGCAAGTTTTACATCTTTTAATTTTTATTAAAACATTCACTCACAATTTTGTATGAAAATCTGGTGTGTATTATTATGAATAATATTTTAATTATATCATTTTCTCCTTTCCATTCCCTGCCTCCAACTTCTCCCCTGCACCAATCTTCTTCTTACTCTCTCTAAAATTCATGGCCTTTGTTCCTTTAATTTTTATTACATTATGCACTTTGAACACATAACTTAGAGGAGCCTAGCTAGATCTTACCTGAAACCTTCTTCCAAAGGACTATTTTTTTGTGGTAGTAGAAAGTGCCATGCAAGTTTCTAAGAGATGAAATTTATCAACAGCACCAGCAGTCCTACCAGTCTGTGAGTCCTATGAACCACAGTAATGGTCATCATGCAAAATAACTCAAGTATGAACTATTGGCACACATAACTTGGTAGTGACCAATAGCTAACTAATTGTACTTGCAGCCTGCTCTAAAAGAGGGAAACCATGCCTGTTACTGGGTTTATTTACAAGGTTACTAATCTTCTGAGCAATTACATATGCTTTCTCTTCACTCACCAAATCCCCATTCATATTCCTTCCTTGCCAAACTCTGCATTTTTCATTTTAATTGTCTTTTAATTGTTTTTTGTTCTTACACTGCTACCTTTCTATAAATGCATATAAAGGACCACTACTTTTCAATACAGCTTCCCTAGAGTTCTCCTTTTTTAGAATATGAAACAAAAGAACTTACACCAAATCCCTAATAGAGCTCTTTTTTCTATTTGAAACTTTCTGGCCTTGGTTTCTGTTTATATTACTCTCAACAATTTGGTACAGTAAACTGCCACTGAACTGGTCAATTAGGCTCCTTTGACAACATTCTAGTCCCTCTCTGCTTACATCCCTTTATGGGCCCTCTGCTTGTGTCTCCAAACCCTCTCTAATTGTTCCTGCAAACATGTACCTGAGGTCTAAAAAACAAATGGCCAACATTATCAGAAAAACATTCCCACTTCACAGCATCATGGCTCTCTCCTGTTGCTCTGACAAAACACCACATAATGTTAGCTTGAAGGAAGAAAGTAAGGAAGAAAGAAAAGGCTGGTTTTAGCTCAAAATTTAATAGGAGAAGCAATCTTCTGTGACAGACAAAGAAGGCACAATGGTAGTTCTATTATTTGGGTGTTCACATTATATCCTTAATACGGAAGCAGAGATATAGCAACTCAGCCTGCTTTCTTCTTTGTAGTGCTAGATATAGTCAAAGTAGGTTTTGGGTTGGTTTTTTTTTTTTTGTCTTTGTGTAAAGCTTTCTAAAACCACTCTCACAAACACCTTCAGAGGCATATTTTCTTTTTTTTATTTGTAAATATACAATAGTTTATTTCTTTTTTCCATATTCTTTTATTTTTTTCCATTCAAAAAATAATTTACATTTCCTCCCCTTCTCCCAGTCCCCTCCAGCTGCCCCTCCACTATCCTCCCTCCCGCTGCTTCCTTAAAAGAGGGCATGGTGCCCTGCCCTGTGGGAAGTCCAAGGCATATTTTCTAGGTGACGCTAAATCCAGTCAAGTTGACAATATAGGTTTTCCCAAACAGCTCATCTTTTACCTTTAATCTCTCAAGAGATGAGTTGAGAATTTATTGGTAGATATTTTAGAAAGATTTAGGGTTATTTTCTGTCTGACACTCATTTTTGACAATTCACCTATAGATTATCAATTGCTAGAACAAGGGTTTGGAATTAGAGAAATACACAGTGGGAAACTGTTACCTGATTTTCATAAGGTATCAGGTTTAATTCTAGCCTGAGAAAGTACAAAGAAAAAAATAGCCAAAGGACAAAACAAAAAAAAAAAAGGAAATGAGAATTGGTAAATGTTGACCTTTCCTAGATATAAAAAAGGTGCAGGTGAAGAGCAGAAGGTGGGAGAAGATGAGTTAGGAAGTTAGGACCATGAGGGGCTGGTCCACCTACTGAGACAGTGTGCCTGAACTAATGGGAGCACACCAATCCACCTGGACTGGGACTGAATGAGCATATGATCAAACCAGACTCTCTGAATGTGGCGGCGAAAGTTGGCAGATGGAGAACCCACAAA